>JAJIBD010001624.1:0-65000 GCA_021461705.1 Cryptotis parvus
GTTACTTTCCTGTCCCTCTGTTTATCCCAATGTTCTCTGTTCCGCTTTGCTTGCCCAGGACTCCTAAGGGCCGCTGCATCTGCTCTGGAGTGCCTCCCGCAAATCACTCCTAGATAAGGGGGTAGTCTAAACGTGGCAGTTTATCCGACCATGTATGCTGTACTAGCTGGTATAAATATTCTCCCATGCTACCACAATCATCGTGGGACTAGCTAGATCTTACCAGCATATTAGCCTGGCCACTCTGGACACCTAAGTAATTAGACCAGAGAGAAATGCTGTTTGCTTCCAAGCAAACAAGCATGGCTCCCCTGATATACTCAAAGGCAACTAAAATATAAAACTACAATGAAGTAGAAGAGACTTGTGAAGGCTTGGAGAAATATTTAACTGGCATTAGTATTAGTCTTTGGTACAGAGACATGCCATCTCAGAAACCCCCTTCTCTACACTACAAAGGCATTCCCAGGCAGATTTCGGCTCAAAACATTAGCATAGTAAAGGCCCTAGGTGAGGTGCAGGGAGGGATTACCTAAGGGCTTTGGACCCTCCCTGCTTTCCATAACAGTGGGAGAAAGGTCTGAGTTACAGGAATATAAACTAGCCGGTTCCCGCCTCTCGGACCTTCTTCTTTGTGGGATCTCTCCTTGTGAGCGTAAATTCCCTTGGAAGCCTTTTTCTCCTTTTATAAAACCTTTACATGTGGTGGTCGCCATCTTGGCCTACACGTGGCTGGGGTTCTAGCCTGGAATCCTAAGCACTGGGCTTTTCCTTTTGCTGATTTGTATGTCTGAACCTGTGATAAGTAAAGCCTTTTAAAACTGCTTCGGATTCCTGAGTTTTCATCCGTTCCTCGCCGGCTTCGGAGGTAGAAGGGAACTTCGCTTCCGGCACTGTCGGGACCCCGCGGCATGCTCCCGACATTTGGCGCCCCTGGCGTGGGCACCACGAACATCGTCTGGCCTAATTATCGTCAGACAGAGATCATCTGCCTCCGAACCGTGAGTAAAATGATGGATATCTCATGGTATAGATACATTGTATCTTTTATTGGCTCAAAACCATACATAGCCCAGTATATAAAGTTCCTTTCTGAGAACTACTCTATCTTTTCACAAATCATCTGGGTCCTTGAGATTTTTAAACTGTACCTTTGTGTAAGGACAATGTTTAATAGAGAGAGGGAAGAAAGTAATAAATTGAATGCAATCTTAAGGGACGAGGTTTACTCAGTGATTAAAGAAATAAGTGAGGATCATGAAACTACAGGTAGACTGGTCTTAAAGCTTGAGGACAGAATTATTAAACAGAGTTTAAAATTTGCAAAGAAATTAGAAGAACAGGAAAGTAAAATTATTAAACAGGATTTAAAATTTGAAGTAAAGTTTGAAGAGCAGAAGAAGGATATCAGTAAAATTAGCACTATCTTAGAGGGAGAATTTGACAAACAGAGAGATAGAATAGATGGACAGAAAGAGGAGGTTTGGAAGTTACACATAAGATTGAAAGAAAAAAAGGAAGAAATATATAGGAAACTTGAAAACTTAAACCAAGAAAGGGATGTGTTACGCAGGGAGATTTCTGATTTCATAACTTATCAATCAGGACCTAGCGCATACCCAATACTGAGGGAGTGAACCAACTAAAAGCCGTTCACAAACACGCCCCAAAACTGTAGACTTGAAAAAGGTGTATACATTCCCAGCAAATAAATCTAAAAAAAGAATTCTAATGTGTCTGATAACTTAGAGGAGGAAAATGAAAACCCAGAGGAGGCAAATTCCCAAGCTGAAAATCTCCCCAGAGTTAATACCCTCAAAGGGGAAGATGCTCCTCTGCCAGATACTACAAGCTCTGATGAGGAAGAACGGGAGGAACAGGTTAGGCTCGTGCAGGCCCCAAGAGCCTTGCAGTTCCTGTGGTTGTCATTCTAATAATAATCAAAGAGCAAAGCGCAGCAATCTTTCTCATGACCAATCTAAAGATAGAGTAAAACCAATTCATGAAGACTTAAAAATTGAGTCAATAACCCGTTTAGGAAGGCTTTGCGACCGGTTTGGAATATCAAGTCCTTATACTTTAAAATACTTAGCTGATTGGAGCGAAAATAGTCAGTGGGTATTGGCAGACTTTGGAAATGGTAGCCCATACTTGTCTAAACAAATCCACAATTCATGCAATGGCAAATGTGGTATGCAGATGGGGTTAACCGGAATATTGAGACTTTAAGAGAAAAGGAATCAGGCCATACTATAACATTTGCCATGCTAAAAGGTGAAGGTTAATGGTAAAAGAAAGTAAAACAAGCGACATTACCTGAACCTATTTTAAAATTTGTTCGGGAGACAGAATTAAAAGCGTGGGAAAAAGTAGGTTCCGACCCAGAATTTCTAGGGAGCTATACAAAAATTTACCAGGGTCGTGATGAACCATACTTTGATTTTGTTGGGAGATTATGTGAAACAATCCAAAGACAGGTTAAAGATCCAACCACTCAAGAAGTCCTAAAAGCGAAACTTAGCATATGAGAATGCTAATCAAAATTGTCGAGCAACACTATATAGTATTAAGGAAAAGGAACACCTCATGGGGTATCTAAAGGCCTGTAGAAATGTCGGTTTAACCTCCCATAGGGACACATAATGATACAGAGGCTTATCCCATACAGCAGGAGGATCAGGAGAGGGATGAAATGTCAAACAGCTTTAGGGGGAGAAACAGTAAACTTCAAAGGATTAACAAAATCAGAGAAACTATGCTAATAATCGCAACTCCACCCCTCGGAGGACCCCACCTGGACCATGCCCAAGTTGCAGAAAAGGAAATTATTGGGCCAGAGACTGTAGGTTTTGGAGGGGAAGTCAGCCTCAGACTTCATCTGGACAGATAACCTGCTTTAGCTGCGGGAAAGAAGGGACACACCCGTAGAGATTGCCCATCTTCTAAAACTATCAATACAGGGCAACATTCTAATAATCCCTTTATGGGAAATGTTACATGGACCCCCTCCCAGGTTCCACAAGCTCCGCAGGCTCAAATAGCATCTATGCCTCCCCTAATGCGGGGAAACTGGGTGGGGGCCAGCCCCAGGCCCAGCTGAATCCAGGGCACTCTCCTTCATTCCACCTGCCCAGTATCCTCCGAATCAGAATTCACAGAATTACAGTCAATAAATGCTCTCTGGCCTACCCCATCCAGGCAATGGCAGTCTCGACATTCTCTGCCCTAAGACTGTCACAATATACCCAAGTCAAGACCCCTACATGCTAAAAACAGGGATAAAAGTACCTGCTCCACCAGGTAGTATGGGTCCTAATTCAGGGGAGCGATTGGCTGAAATTTAAGGGATTTAAGGTGCATTTCGGACTTCTGGATCCTGAATATGATGAAGAGATAATACTGTCAATATCTGTGACAACTAAAAGGACTTTTAAAAAAGGGAAACCACTTGCTAAACTATTATTATTTTTTGAGGATCCGTCTAGTCAGTCCGAACACCACCACAACTGGTGGCTTAAACAGTACCAACCATTCTGCCAACTTCATTGTTGGTTATACAGCCACACATAACCAAGCCCACCATCCACCTGCAAACTATCTAGTTGGGTACACTACCAGAATTTCTCAGGCCAAGCAGCCGGTTATACCCATCGAAATTTATAAAAGGAAATTCAAAGGCATGTTGGATACAGGGGCAGACATATCCATAATCTGCACCAAGTATTGGCCCTCTAACTGGGCCCTAAAGAAAGTGTCCCACAGCCTGAGCGGGATAGGCAAGATCTCCTCCTCTCTTCTCCGACAGAGTGCTAAGTGGCTGCCGTGGTATTGGCCCTGAAGGGAATGTAGCCATGGTCCAGCCTTATATAGCCCCTATGCCTTTAACTTTGTGGGGTCGAGACATGCTGGAGCAGTGGGGGCAGTAATTCACATACCTCGTCCACCTCCCATCGAGCACCAGTTCCAGCTCTCCATAATAAGCCTAACACAAGGAGTAACCCTTTTTAATTGGGGCCGCTGTGTTTAAGCCGTCCACCACCTATTCGTATTCAGTGGAAGTCTGACAACCTATATGGACACCACAGTGGCCCCTCAATACCAAAAAAGTTAGAGGCGCTAACAAATTGCCCCAAGGGATGACTAAATTCACCTATGATGTGTCAACACTTTGTTGATGAGGTGTTCCGACACATTCGTGCTAAATTTCCTGAGTGCACACATCATCCACTACATGGATGATATCCTGATAGCTTGTGATAATTCCAGAGATCTCCAGAATTTATATAATGATGTAACAACTGTTTTACCAGAGGCTGGCTTACAAGTAGCTATGGAAAAAATCCAGATGCAGCCTCCATATGAATATTTGGGCTATGCTCTTGATCGCACTACAGTGCGCCCTCAAAAAAATTTCCATTAGTCAAAAAGGGCTCAAAACCTTGAATGATTTTCAAAAACTGCTGGGGATATCAACTGGGTGCGCCCCTACATTGGTATTCCTAACTGTGAGCTCAGTAACCTGTTCCACACCCTTGAAGGTGATCCTGCTTTAAATAACCCAAGGCAGCTAACTCCTAAAGCTCAGAAGGAATTAGATTTTTTCATGGATTGACTTCAAAAAATCTTACCTCTCCAAATTTAATCCCGGAGAAAAGGTATGGTTATTGGTCTTCAACACTCCCGATTCTCCAACTGCTGCTATAGCCCAATTATCTGGACCATTAGAATGGGTTTACTTACATAACAAGCAGAATCGTACTGCTACACCTTACCTTGAGATGATAGCTAACTTTATAATTAAGGGAAGATCAAGAACCCAAGTATTACTTCGACATGATCCCCATGTAATTGTACTACCCCGACCCTAAGAAAGAAATTGAAACTGTTTTACCACTCAGTGAAATCCTTCAGAGAGCTTTAGCAGATTTTTCAGGAGAAATATCTTATCATTACCCAGCTGGAAAAACCTGGGAATTTCTGAAAAGGACATCTTTTGTAATTTCCACCATTGTCCGCTCATCTCCCATTCCTGATGCTCCAGTGTATTATATTGATGGCTCCTCATCAGGAAGGGGTGGAATTACAGGTCCTTCATTGACCACTACTGTGCATACAAATTATAAATCTGCCCAACAAGTGGAACTCGCCACCCCTGAGACATTTACTATCCCATATATCTGGCCCATCTAATGTGGTGAGTGGTTCTGCATATGTAGTTGGTTTATTTCCTGGAATTGTCACTGCTTCTTTAAATGCCCATAATCCTATAATTCAGGAGCTACTCCATAAACTACAAGATCTCCTCCGAAATAGAACATTCCCTATATACATCTCCCACATCCGTTCTCACAGCCGACTCCCGGGCCAATGGATCAGGAAATGAAGCAGCAGATCTCTTGGCAGCACCAGTATTTAAATCAGCTGAGGAAGAGCACCAGACTCTACATACAAATGCCCGCCGCCTTCATGTACACCATGGCATCCCCATGGAGACAAGCTAGACAAATTGTCCGCAACTGTCCTGTCTGTGCTCCTTTACATTGTACATCTCATGTAGCAGGAGCAAATCCTCGAGGTTTACAGACAAACCAATTGTGGCAGATGGATATAACTCATACTAACTTATTTTCCAACAAACTTTTCCTTCATGTGGTCATTGATACATATTCCCGGTTCATATGGGCTGTTCCTATGACGTCTGAAAGAGCTAAATCTGTTTGTTCATTTTTACTCCAGTGCTTCTCCGTCATGGGTATTCCCCATACCATAAAAACAGATAATGGCCCTGCTTACACCAGCTAAACCTTCAAATCCTTTTGCGGAATGGCAGATCAAACATATTACAGGAATTCCGTATAATCCACAAGGACAAGGAATTGTTGAACGTGCCCACAGAATGCTTAAAACTCAGCTATTAAAGCAACGAAAAGCAAGTATGCCCCCAATGGATTCTTTATCTTTAGCATTATTCACCTTAAACTTCTTAAATATACCTCAAGGAGATCCCTATACCGCTGCTGAACTTCACTTTCAAGAAGATATGCAAGCTCAAAAAACAGTCAATTTACCTATCTGGGTGAAAATTCATGATAAATGGATTGCAGGTCACCTCCTCATTCGGGGAAGAGGTTATGTTTTCATTTCTACAGATGATAACCCTGCCAAGAAACTCTGGGTTCCTCTGCGACTTGTTAAGACTAGAATTCTCCAAGAATCAGGGAAACAACTAATTCTTTCAATATAAAGTCTTAAATTTTAAATTGCAAGTTGCTGTTTAAACTTCCTGGATTGGTTCATTTTAATAATGATCTTGGGTTTGCAGTCCGTGATCAAGGTTCATGTCTAATATCTTGCCTTCCAGTCTAAATGTTTTCTTTCTTACAAAAAAAAGGGTGTAAAATGAGTGGACTCTGAGTATAGTGCTCAATGTCAATATGTTTCAAGGACTAATGTTAAAGTTTCCTTTTTAATGTTTTGCTCACAGGTATTTGCAGAAAAAGAACTTTGGCTGCTGCAGATTCCTTCTATGTTGCTCGAGGCTTTGGACTCTGATCACAGTGCTCATTACAAAAATGTTTGCTAAATCAATGAAAAAATTGTTTTTCTAATGATTCTGTTCACAGGATGAGATATTGGAATCCAGTAAACTTGCGCTTACACTGCTTAATACTCTGAGACTCCTAAAACAGTGCTCACTAAAAATTTAATATTTTGCAAAACTAATTTTCCCAATGCTCTATTCACAGGAAACGACACTTTCTCACCATCATTTGCCAGCTTTATATTAATGAAGCGCTTGATTCATTACCATTTATCACCCTAGATGGGTCACATATACAGCTGTAGAGATATTGATCGATCAAATGTATGTGTGCGTGTGTGTGCATGTGGTGGCAACCATTATGTTTGTGATAAATGTTGTGTCTATGTTATGCCTCAACTACTAGCTTCTCAATTTCTGACCACTACAAACCTCTGTTACATTCATCAGCTCCACTGTTGATCCACTAGATTTATCAATTTTAAAATCATCAATTCTCATACTTATTTCCCTGCTCCACCAATGTTGGAGCTTCTTTATGTTCTTCTCTCCATCCCAGACTTGGATCCCTGCAAAGCCTTAAAATCTCTACTTGTAATTAACCTCAAAACGTGTTTTTTGTCTCGCCTAAAAATTAAGCTACAGGTACAGTTACCGGTGCCAGTGTTCCCCTTGCTGAAGAAGCCCTGCAAGACACCCACACCGATGTTCCGGACACCTGTTCCAGCACTCAAGACTCCTGTTCCAGAGTTTGAGATATTACACCAATGTTGCAGACACCTGCTCCAGCACTCAAGACTCCTGTTCCAGAGTTCGAGATATTTGTTCCCGTGTTCCAGAGACCCGATCCAGTGTTCCTGATAATTAAACAATTCCTGATAGCTGATCTCCAGAGACTCATACTCATATGATCACCGCTATTGCTGTCCCAGAAGTAGCCCTACAGACTTTGTTCCAGACACCCGACTTTACATAAAATATAGCAAATTCACTCTCACAAATTATGGACAGTGAAAACTATAGTCCATTATAATCAGACAGCTAGAAACACTTTGTCATGAACTTTGCTTTGGGTCCAAAAACAAGTTAGGATCCTAAAGTAACATGTATTATCACTTTGTAATTGGAATTGTTTTTTCTTATCTTAATTTTCTGTACATTACTAAATATTTCTTACCTTTTCAATTTTTTTTTAGTAAACTAATCAGGGGAGTTGTTGCAGGACTCCTAAGGGCCGCTGCATCTGCTCTGGAGTGCCTCCCATAAATCACTCCGTAGATAAGGGGTAGTCTAAATGTGGCAGTTTATCCGACCATGTATGCTGTACTTAGCTGGTATAAATATTCTCCCATGCTACCACAATCGTCGTGGACTAGCTAGATCTTACCAGCATATTAGCCTGGCCACGCTGGACCCCTAAGTAATTAGACCAGAGAGAAATGCTGTTTGCTTCCAAGCAAACAAGCATGGCTCCCTGATATACTCAAAGGCAACTAAAATATAAAACTACAATGAAGTAGAAGAGACTTGTGAAGGCTTGGAGAAATATTTAACTGGCATTAGTATTAGTCTTTGGTACAGAGACATGCCATCTCAGAAACCCCCTTCTCTACACTACAAAGGCATTCTCAGGCAGATTTCGGCTCAAAACATTAGCATAGTAAAGGCCCTAGGTGAGGTGCATGGGGGATTACCTAAGGGCATTGGACCCTCCCTGCTTTCCATAACAGTGGGAGGAAGGTCTGAGTTACAGGGATATAAACTAGCCGGTTCCCCTCTCGGGCCTTCTTCTTTGTGGGATCTCTCCTTGTGAGTGCTCATTCCCTTTGAAGCCTTTTTCTTTCTCCCTCACACGTGGTGGTCGCCATCTTGGCCTACACGTGGCTGGGGTTCTAGCCTGGAATCCTAAGCACTGGGCTTTTCCTTTTGCTGATTTGTATGCCTGAACCTGTGATAAGTAAAGCCTTTTAAAACTGCATTGGATTGCTGAGTTTTCATCCGTTCCTCGCCGGCTTGGGAGGTAGAAGGGAACTTGCTTCCCGGCACTGTCGGGGACAGCGGCGGCGCCCCCAACAGCTGCTGATCCATTTTTCTTGTCTTATTCCATCTTATGTAGTTGCCTGAGTGCCTTCTGCATCTCATCCCTCAGTCTCACTGATTCTCTCTTCTGCTGCTGTCATCCTACTATTGAGAGCCCCTACTGTGTTTTCATTTTATCGGCTGAGTTTTTTATTTTTTTGCTTTTTTTGGTTTCACACCCGGCGATGCTCAGGGGTTACTCCCTGGCTCTGCACTCAGGAATTACTCTTACTCCTGGCGGTGCTTGGGGGGACCATATGGGATGCCGGGATTGAACCCCGGCAGGCACAGGCCGCCGCCGTGCAAAGGCAAACACCTTACCCCCCTGGGCTGCCGCTCCGGCCCCTCTACTGGGTTTTTAGTGATGTTATTTCTTTTACTTTGTTCTCACTTCTGCTCCCCATTTCCTCCCATAATTTATTGTCTGCCCATTCCACTGCTTCTTTTTCTGTCTTTCTGTATTTTATTAGACATCTGCTCCATTTTTTTTCCTTGAGGCTCGTCAAGCATCCTAACCATTTCTTCTCTGAATTCCTTGTCAGAGAGATTTTGCACATCTGCATTCTTTTTCAAGACTTCAGACTTGGTTTCTTCATCTGTTCTTGAACTCCGGGTTCTGCGTTGTTTCACCATGGTGCTGCAGTGTTTGGGGATGGATTCCTCTGGGTTACTGTTTCTTTTTCTTGAAGGTATTACCCTTCCCTAGGTGTCGAATTTCCTTGTTTTTGTGTCAATATGAGGCTCCATGAGCCGACACCTGCATGGCCAGGCAAGGCCCAGGGAGGGTACCTGAGGCTCAAGCAGTCCAGGGTGAGAGTAGAAAATGTCCATTAACTTCCACTTCCCTTCGGACTTCTGGGGATTGTAGTTTCTACCTTCTGCTGGGACTTGGGGCTCTAACACCTCCCCACGCATCCAACCTGCCGGCCACGCCCCAGGTAACGACATATTTTTCTTACCTAACTGCTATTTCAAGTACTTCCAATAATTTTTATTAGAATTTTCTAGAGTAGGTGATCTTGTTGTGTCCTCAATCATTTTTAATATATTTTATTATACCACCATGAGATAAACAATTACAAAAATCTTCATGTTTGGGTTTTGGCCATGCAGTGTTCCAGCACCTATCCTTCCACAAGTGCTCATTACCCACCACCAGTGTCCCCAATTCCCTCCCCTCCCCTAGCCTGCCTCCATGGCAGGGTCTTTATCTCGTTTCTCTCTTACTCTTTTCTCTCTCTCTCTTTCTCTCTTCTCCTACACATTGTGGATTGTAATATATATACTTAGAGGCTATCATGTGTATCTTTTTACATGCATTTAATGCTTAGTTCTATGTGTTAATAGCACTTTTTGAAAATTATTGGCACACTGTTCCATTCTCTGTCTTACCTAACTTCTGCTCGCACATGGTTGTGATAATTTCCACCTTTGACAAGACCTCCTGATCCACCTTTCACCTAACCTTGGAAATGGTTTCATAATATGTATATATATATATACGTATGTATATATAATTATGTCATGCAAATAAATGCAGTCATTCTATATCTGTCTCTCTCCTTCTGAATAATTTCACTCAACATGATACATTCCATGTACATCCATTTCTGGGCAAGTTTCATAACTTCATTTTTCCTAAAGCTGCATAGCATTCCATTGTGTAGTTGTACCAAAATTTCTTTATCCAGTCATCGATTCTCGGGCACTCTGGTTGTTTCCAGATTCTGGCTATTGTGAATAATGCTGCTATAAACATAAAAGTAGGGATGATGTTTCCATTGCATGTTTTTGGCTTCCCAGGGTATATTCCCAAGAGTGGCATGGTCGGTTCAAATGGGAGTTCAATTTCTAGTCTTTGAAGGAATGTCCATATAGTTTTCCAAAAAGGCTGTACCAGGCAAGATTCCCACCAACAATGGATGAGAGTCCCTTTTCTCCGCATCCACCCCAATGCTTGTTGTTCTTGCACTTTTGATTATGTGCCAGTCTCTGTGGTGTGAGATGATATCTCATTGTTTTTTGATTCGCATCTCTGTGATGACTAATGATGATGACATTTTTTCATATGTTTTTGACCATTCGAACATTTTTTCTTGTTGAAATTTTTGTTCATTTGTTCTCCCCCATTTTTTGATGGGGTTGGCTATTTTCTATTTTTTAAAAAGTTCTGCCAGTACATGATATATCCTGGATACTAACCCCTTATCAGATGAGTATTGGGTGGATATTCTTTTCCCATTCTGTATACTGTCTTTGTATCTTGGTCATTGTTTCTTTTCAGGTGCAGAAGCATTTTTAGCTTCATGTAATCCCATATGATAATCTTTTCTTTTCATTTTTTTGTCAGTGGTGTTTCTTCTTTGAAGATGTCCCTTAGCTTAAATGTTGTGGAGGGTTTTTTCCTATATTTTCTTCAATGTACTCTTTGGATTCAGGATATTGAGATCTTTAATCCATTTTAATCTTATTTTTGTGCATGGTCTTAGACACAAGTCCAAGTTCATTTTTACATGTAGCTGCCCTGTTATCCCAGCACCATTTGTTGAAGAGGCTTTCCTTTGCTCCATTTCGTACTTTTTGCCTCCTTTATCGAAGATTAATTGTTCACGTGTTTGAGGCTGGTTGTCAGGATACTCAACACTGTTCCTTAGGTCCAAGATCTTTTTTTTTATTCCAATACCATTCTGTTTTAATTACTACTGCTTTGTAGTAGAGTTTGAAGTTGGGCAAGGAGATCCCTCCCATCTTCTTTTTCCTAGAATTGCTTTTAGCTATCCGTGGGCATTTATTATTCCATAAAAACTTTCAGAAATGTTTGGTCAATTTATTTGAAGAATGTCATGGGTATCCTTGTGGGATGGCATTGAATCTGTATAAAGCTCTAGGGAGTATTACCATTTTGACAACTTTGATTCTCCCGATCCATGAGCAGGGGATGTGTTTCCCACTTCCTTGTGCCCTCTTTTATTTCTGGAAGCAATGTGTTGTAATTCTCTTTGTAGAGGTCCTTCATTTTCTTCATCAAACTGATCCCTAAGTATTTAATTTTTTTGTGGAACAATTGTGAATGGAATAGTGTTCTTAATATCCATTTCTCCTCTTTTGTTATTTGTATATAGGAAATCCACCAACTTTTGGGTATTGATTTTTGTACCCTGCCACTCTACCATAAGCGCCTATTGTTTTGAGGAGTTTTTTTGGTAGAGAGTTCAGGGTTCTCTAAGTATAATATCATGTCATCTGCGAATAGTGATAGCTTGACTTCTTCCTTGCTTATCTGGATGAATTTAATGTCCTTTTCATCTCTGATTGCTATGGCAAGTACTTCCAATGCTATATTGAATAAAAAGAGGTGAGAGGGGGCAACCTTGTCTTGTCCCTGATTTTAGGGGGAAGGTTTTCAATTTTTCACCGTTGAGAATGATACACACTGTGGGCTTTTGGTAGATGGCTGTAGTTATCTTGAGGAAAGTTCCTTGAATTCCCATTTTTTGGAGTGTTTTAATAATGATCGGGTGCTAGATCTTGCCAAATGCTTTCTCTGTGACTATTGATAGGATCATTTGATTTTTATTTTTTCTCTTATTGATATGATGTATTATGTTGATTGACTTGCAAATGTTGAACCATCCTGGCATTCCCAGGATGAATCATACTTGGTCGTGATGTATAATCTTTTTATGAGTCTTTGGATTCTGTTTGCTAGTATTTTGTTGAATATCTTAGCATTTGTGTTCATCAGGGAGATCGGTCTATAGTTTTCTTTCTTTGTGTTGTCTCTCCCTGTTTTGGGTATCAGGGTGATATGTGCCTCATAGAAGCTGTTTGGGAGTGTTTCTGTTTCTCTATTTCCTGGAGGAGCTTGAAAAGGACTGGCAGTAGGTTCTCCTTAAAGGATATGGTAGAATTAACTAGTGGATCCATCTGGACCTGGGCTTTTGTGTTTGGGCAGACTTTTAATTACTGTTCCAATTTCCTCAATAGTTATAGACTTATTAAGGTCTTGTCTCAGCTGTGGGAAGTTATAGGAGTTCAGGAATTTATCCATTTCTTCTAAGTTCTCATCTTTCATGGCATATAGGTTCTCAAATTAATCTCTGATGATCTTTTGGATTTCTGTGGTTTCTGTTGTGATGTCACCATTTTCATCTTAAGGGAAAGGCTTTTTTTTTCTCCTTTGAAATAATGCTTGTTGTGGACTTATGGCACATGGCATTGATTATACTAAGGAAACTGCCTTCAACTCCCATTGTATTGAGAGTTTTTATCATGAGCGAGTCAAATGATTTCTCTGCATCCACTGATATGGTCACATGGTTTTAAATTTTTTATTGTTATAGTGTATTATATTGATTGACTTGCAAATATGAAACCATTCTTGCATCCCCTTCTTGAATCCAACCTGGTCATGTTGTGTGATATTTTGATGAGTGTTGGATTCTATTTGCTATTATTCAGTTGAAGATTTTTTACATCTGTATTCATTAGGAATATTGTCCTGTAATTTTCTTTCTGCAGTGTTTCTGCTATCAAAGTATTATGTACCTCATAGAAACTCTTTGGGAATGTTTCTGATTCTTTAATCCCCTGAAAAAGCTTTAAAAGGACTGGTTATTAATAGGTCATCTTTAAAAGGTTTGGAAGATTCACTAGTGAATCCATTTGGACCTGGGCTTTTTGTTTGTCAGAAGACTGTTGATTCCCTTTCAATTTCCTCAATAGTAAAGACCTATTCTTATATTATGAGTGTTTTCATTCAGCATTGGGAGGTTACAGGAATGGAGAAATTTACCGATTTTTCTTATAAGTTCTCTTATTTTGTGGCATACAGACTCTCAAAGTAATCTGTGATGATCCTTTGAATTTCTGTGGTTTCTGTTGTGATGTCCCTCTTCATTTCTGATTCAGTTCATTAGGGATCTATCTCTTTCCTTCTTTATGAGTCCTGCTAGTGGCTTATCCTTTTTTTTTTTTTTAAAAAGCAGTTATTTGTTTCCTTTATCTTTTGGGTCATTTTTTGGGATTCCAGTTCATAGATTTCTGCTCTTAGTTTTATTATTTCCTCCCTCATGCCTGAGTTGGGCATCTTTTGTTCATCGTTTTCTAAGATCTTAATCTGTGAAGTCAATTTACATATGTGGGCAATATCTTCCTGATGAATGCCTGCAGGAAGTATAAACTTTCCTCTTATCACTGTTTTATCCATTCCTACAACTTCTGGTAGCTTATGCCCTCATATTCAGTTGTTTCCAGGAATCTTTTGATTTCTTCTTTGATTTCCTCTAAAACTCACTGGTTGTTCACCTCTAATCAGTTAAATTTTCAGGTGTTTTTTTTGTTCTCCGTTACTATGTGTGAATGTCTTACTTCTTGAACAGTAGAACTTTCCTGCTGGTTTTCCATTGGGAGGGCACCTTGCATTCGGACAGGTAGCGTGTGAAGAGCCAAGCTAGTGTATTGATGAGTACCGATGGCAGATTCTTTAGGTGTTCGGGTCTGACTTTGTCTGGGCCTGGTGCTGATCCCTTCTTTACGGACAAGATGGCATGTCGGATTTCAGAAGGGAGAATGTTGGGAATGACATATCCATCCTGTGGAATTTGGTATGCGGGCAGGTGGATGTGGCTATCAAAGAGATTTGAGTAGAAGTCCTGGATAATATTCTCCATTGCATTTCTGGAAGATGTGATAGATCCATCAGGACATCGAAGGGCAGTCATCTTGGTCTTATAGTTGGCGAAGGACAGGCGGGCGGTGCGAATGCTTTTCCGGCTTCTGCTGCATCTTCCAGTATTTATGCTCTTCTGTCTTTGAAGTCTTCTTTTATTGCTTCTCTGCACCGTTTAGCAAGCTTGGACATTAGCATTTGGTCTCCTGAGGCTCGGCGCCTTGCCACGTTGGCGAGGTGAGCTCGAGAGTTTCTGAAGACAAGCGTTCTTTTGTGTCTTTCTCACAGCATTCTTCGCACAATCATGGAGGTACTGAACCAGTCGGTTGTATTCTTCATCCATGTCCTCAATGATGGTATCTTCCCATGTTGCTGCAATGGTGCCAAAGAGTTCCCAGTTGGTGGTCGTTCTGGGGGGTTCTCTTCTTAAACTTTGCAGCCTTTTCTCCCGCTTCGGGAAGTAGAATTTTGCACGAAGGAGACAGTGGTCCGATCCTGTTTGGAATTTGGGGACGACAGTCACATCGGTCAGACAAAACCGTCGATTGAAGATGGTATGGTCAATTTCATTGTGGAACTGTCCGCCAGGAGATTCCTATGTCCAATGTTTCGCTTCAGCCTTCTGGAACTGTAAGTTCCCATGGTCTTGGTGGACATGATGAACTCAGATAGTCTCTCACCCTGTTCATTCCATTCTAGGTCATGGGTCCCGATGTGGGAGTTCTTCAGCCAATCTTCTTGGTCTTTTGTTGGCATTAAAATCACCGACTATGATCTTGTAGAAGGTGTGATCTTTTTATAGAACTCCTCCAATTCCATGTAGAATTTCTCAATTTCATCTTATTTGTATGTGGATGTTGGTGCATAGAAAATGAAGATAGAAATTGCTGGCAGTGGGCCACATCTCTTCAAGTGTAATCGTCCTATCCAGTTTCTTTTGGCATTCAAATGAATCACTAGATTCATTTGCGCCAAGCAGCCGCACGGTTCATCTCTAGATGAAGGACAACCATGCGAGCAAGCAGGTTTCCGGAAAGGATTCAGCACAATCGACCATATCAACACAGTAACCAAGCTCATCGAGGTTTGTAGGGGAGTACAAGATGCCGCTCTGTCTCACGTTCATTGATTTACAGAAAGCCTTTGATTCTGAGGAGACTGAAGCAGTCATCGGCCCCTAGCCAAACAGGGTGTGCAAACCCAATACATCAAGACACTTCGTGAGCTGTATTACAGATTCACCACCAGGATCTCACCATTCTACAAAGAAGTGATCATTAATCTGAAAAGAGGGGTTCGACAGGTTGATACCATTTCACCAAAACTCTTCAGCGCCACCCTCGAGAACATCATGCAACAATTAGAATTGGAAGGAATGGGAGTGAAGTTAGATGGTCGGGCAACTAAACCACCTCCGCTTCGCTGATGACATCGTTCTAATAACACCAAACATTAGCCAAGTGGCACAAATGTTGGTTGACTTCAACCGAGAATGTGGAAAGATAGGTCTACAGCTGAATCTAAAGAAAACAATGTTCATGAAGAATGAACTAGTTCCAGAGGCCCCATTCACTCTCAATGGAACAAACATCTCTGAATGCAGCAGTTATGTGTACCTAGGTCGAGAAATCAATATGATGAACGACCTAAACCTGAGCTGCGCAAGAGGAAGAGAGCAGCATGGAATGCCTTCAAAGGCATAGAAGAAATAGCGAAAAGGACAAAGAACCTCTGGCTCCAGGCACATCTCTTTGACTCCACCATTCTCCCTGCATTAACGTAAGCCTCAGAGACCTGGGCCCCTTCGAAAGCAGGATGAGAATGCTATTTGGGTCTCCCAGAGAGGAATCGAAAGAGCTATGCTTGGAATATCACGCCTCACTCAAGTGAGAGAAGGAATTCGGAGTTCTGACCTCCTTCGCTATACCAGAATCATGGACACTGTCTCGTTTGCCAAGGCATCGAATATCAGATGGGCTGGACATGTAATGCGATTTGGAGACAACCGCTGGACTAGAGTCATTACCGACTGGATCCCATGGGATGTCAAAAGGTCACATCGCCGCCCACCTACAAGATGGTCAGACTTCCTTGTATAGACCCTGAAGGAATGGTTTAAGGCTCTTCATATTCCTGAATCAATCAGATGTCATTGGGCTACATTGGCACGTGATAGGGTCCAATGGAAATGTTACTGGCGCCCGCTCGAGCAAATCGATGAATAACGGGATTCAAGTGATCAAGTGATCAAGTTACTGTGTGTGATTCAATTTTAAGTGTATCATGATATGAAAGAATATTTGATGCAATGTCTATCTTCTTGATCTTATTGAGAAGTGCGTTTTGTGGCCCAGCATATGGCCCATCTTGGAGAATGTCCCATGTGCACTACAGGAAAATGTTTATCGGATTTGGGGGATAAAAAGCCCTGTATACTGAGCATTAAATACAGACAAAAAATTGCAAATGATGGCTTCTAAGTGTACGTAGTGCAACCCACAATGTGTAGGAGAAGGAAGAGAGAGGGAGAGAGAGGGGATAAAGAACCTGCCATTTAGGCAGGATGTGGGAGGGGAGGGAATTGGGGACATGGGTGGTGGGTGATCAGCGCTGGTGGAGGGTGGGGTGCTGGAACACTGTGTGATCGAAACCTCCAAACGTGAACAACGTTGTAATTGTAAAAAATAATAAAAAAAATAAAAGAGAATCATCAACACAAAAAAGCCCTGTATATATATCTATTAACCCTGTCACTTCCATTTCTTCCTTCAAAGTACTTCCTTGCTGAGTTTTAGTCTCATTGATCTACCTAAATGTGACAAGAAGTTGAAATCTCAAATTACAACTGAATGCCAAGTGTCCTCCTTGAAGTCAATTAGCATTTTTAAAGAATTTTGCTGGCCCCTCATTGGGTATGTGTATATTTAGTAGTGTAATTTCTTCCTGATGTACATATCCCTTGATTACTAAGAAATAGCCCTCACTCTTCTTTCTAACCTTTTTCAGCCTGAAACTTATGCTGTTGGATACTATTATGGTGATCCTGGCCTTTTCTGAGAGTTGCTTGCTTGATGAACTGTTTTCCAGACTTTGAGTCTGTGTTTACTGACTACTCAAATGCATTTCTTGTATGCAGCAGAATGTGGAGCCAGTTTTTAAATCCATGTTCTACTCTGTGCTCTTAACTGGTGCTTTTAGACCATTTACATTGAGAGAGATTATAGTCATGGGGTTTTGTTCCATCCCTCTCTATAAGTTTGTCATGTTTATGGGATTTGTCTTGTCTTATAGTAGCCCATTCAGTTCTTTTTAAAGTTGGTTTTGAGTCTATGAATTTCCTTAGCTGTTATTTCAAGAAGTTGTGTATTGTTCCTTTAAATCTGAATTAAAAGTCTAACTGAGTAGAATGTTCTTGATGAGGTCTTCATTTCATTGCATTTTTATTATATCCCACTACTGTCTCAGATGGTTTCTTCTGATAAGTCTGCTGTAAATCTAAGTGCCACTGCTTTGTATGTAATTTCCTTCTTTAATCAGGCTGCTTGCAGCATTATGCCTCTGTCTATTGTATTTTGCCATTATGATTAGGATATCTGCTCTCAATTTTTAAATCTCTTTTACCATGATTTTATTTTATTTCCTGGATTTGAAGGCTGTATTTCAAATATAAATCTTTTTGTGAATCAAATACCTAGACTTACTCAGAAATCATTACTATTGACAACTTTTTCCTCTATATAGAATATAGCATAATAGTTCTCTTTGAGTTTTATAATTTTTTGCTGAAATCTCTATATTTAAAATCTCTATATTTAAATATATATGATATAACAACTCTGTAAGTCATATTTCCAAGCAACGTCATAGGTATTATTGTGTGTTGGTCACCTGAAAGTCTCCATTTCAGGAACTGAAAGAGTTGAGACAGTTAGCAAGATGACATCCAAGGCCAATGGGCTTTGCACACATATGGAGGCCACATTCTCCCTTATATGGGGGTGATGGCAAGGATGAGTACCCAGAGGCTGAAGAACCACATACCTCTGGGAGCTCTTCAGAAAGACATCACATACATTTATCAACATACATAAGCTTTTATAGTATACATTCAAAGGGAAGGAAAAAATTTGAACAAGCACTTGAAGTTTGCAGTATTTCCAAAGGTAGGGAGCAAAGTACATCAAAAAGGGCATTTTGTTCAATGCTTTGCCATTTGTTCACTGCCTAGGGCTTTACATTCATTTCTCCCCTACACCCCCCATATTTTCCCATTGTCTGAGAATCCGGCTTAATGGGTTTGGCAGGTGCAGTATTTCTGCAGGCATACATTAAACTTATGGGGACTGTTCTATTGCCTAGCCTTGGTGGGGGCTCCAGGCTCGGATTCCTTCGGGCAGTCTTTTCTACTGTTCACACACAGTGGTCCACAATTTTGGCTGGTTTGGGCTTTTATTCTAACTGGTGATTTTCATGAACTGAACATTTAAAGTCTGTATTATTTGTGTTGTGTGATAATAGAAGTGTCAGCATAGAAGTGTTGGTTATTTTAGTAGTCATCTAGTGATTGTGCAGATATTTCTGTGAATGATTCTCCCATCCTTGATCACAAGATTATTTGAATATTGAACATCAAATGTTCTGCTAGGTGATTTCCAAAACAGCTCAGGGTTAATTTTCTGTTTGCCCGGAGTTTCAAGTTGATCCAGGGGTGATAAAAAGGACTTTACAGAACTTTCTTGGTCATAGATAGATAGATAGATAGATAGATAGATAGATAGATAGATAGATAGATAGATAGATAGATAGATAGATAGATAGATAGATAGATAGATAGATAGATAGATAGATAGATAGATAGATAGATAGATAGATAGATAGATAGATAGATAGATAGATAGATAGATAGATAGATAGATAGATAGATAGATAGATAGATAGATAGATAGATGAGAGAGAGAGAGAGACAGAGAGAGAGGAGAGAGAGCCTTTTGTGTGTTAGCCTGTGGCCTTATAGTTGCCAGGAATATGCCAAAACTTCTTTGTGGTTATTTTATTCACTTGCTTCTCCTTTTAAGTTGTTTATTCATAAATTTTATTGTGTTCATGTTAACTCCATATGGCAGCAATATAAAATGGCTCTCATGTTAAATAATTTCTTGACAAATTTTCTGCAAATACAGATATATATTCAAGTGATCAAGTGATCAAGGTAATAGGGTTTTTACCAGAAAAATGTCAGGCAGGTCAAATAGAGGGAATTTTCTGAAATGGGGATTTTGGAGTGTTTCAACTCTAGTCTTTCCCCGGATTTATTGAGTTATTACTAACGAATTTAAAGTATATATAAATCATGTTGGACTCAGCGAGGGGCTAGCTGAGCAATTTACTGCCCCTGAAACTCCATAGGTTGCTCCATGTGGGCCGAGCAGTGCAGCTGTGGGTCTGGAGTGTCTCTCTTCGGTGATGCTGGCTGTGGTGGTAGGGAGCTCGCAGCCAACCGCCAACATGGAGGTGGAGGAATGGGAGGAGGAGCCCAAATCCCCGCCTCCAAGTCCAGCCAGCGTGTCCCCCAGCATAAGAAACATTTATTTAATGATTGAAATAGTCTGTGACCTTTAATATATATTTTGCCTGTTTAACATACCAATTCTTGGTATCAAGAACTCTCTTTGGTTTTAGTTAATTTAACTATGTTTAGATTCCATGCTCAAGTTAAATCTCACATTATTGTGTCTCTCTGAATTTGGATTGTTTTTGTTAGCATAAAGTTCTCCAGCCTCATATATGTTGTCAAACATGTAAGGATTTACTTCTTTCATGGATTTTATTTGATAGTAAAAAGCAAATTTTCTGTATCTATTCATCTATTAATTGATAATTAATTTCTAAACCATAGCTTCTGTGAATAATGTTAAAATAAACACTGTAGTGCAGAAACAATTTCTGTATTAGTTTCAGAGGTGTATGTGTGAATGAGTAAAATTGGTTGGTCATACAGTGATTATATTTATAATATTTTAATAATCACCATACACTTACACAATGTCTGCGCCAGTATATATCCTCAGCAGTGTTAGATGTTCTTTTTATCCAAACTGTTATCAACACTTTAAATCTTTCATCAGTTTAATAGTTGCCATTATAACAGATTTGAAGTGATATATTATTTCCAAGTCCATTTTCCACCAGTAACCACTATGCTTTTGAAGTTAATGATTGTCTTATGTGTGAAAAGCTATAAAAGAGTTGTGGTAGCATGTTAGAATTATTGAAAGTTAAAGCAATTAAAGCAAAAGTATTATTTTTAATTATTTTATTAAATTTCCATGATTTAGAAAGATATTCATAGTTAAGTTTCAAGAACATGTGTTCCAACACCAGTCACACACAAATACAATCATTATTGTTCCTAGATTCCTTTTCATCCTTACTTCTTGACAGCTACATCTTTAAGTATGATTGCTCTAGTTTTGATCTCATGCTTTAAGTATTGTTGGCTCTGTAACTTAGACATATTCAAATACCACACCTCAGCATGACCAAGAGACAGAGACCCCTGACTCCTTCACATTATTTCTTGTGTGTCTCTCCTCGGTTTATTTCTTTCCCTGTCCTTCTCATATCTATAATCTAGGGTCCATGGTACTCTGTTTCCCCTTTGACACCTTGCATTCCCTCATCCTTGGATATTGGTGAGATCATCTGGTATTTTTTCTTCCTACTGATTCACTTCATTTAACATGATATCCATGAGCATCTTTCAATTGTATGTCTAAAAATGGTGTAATAATATTTGGGGGAATAATAAAATAAAATTAAATTTAAATTTTTTTAAAAAGGATTCCAGGCTAGAACCCCGCCGTGTAGGCCAAGATGGCAGCCACCATGTTTTAAGGCCCTGTAAAGAGGAGACAAAGACAAGGCTCCAGCAAAAGGGGGAGCCACCCACGAAGAGTGTGAGCCCCAAAAGAGAGACCAAAAGGAGAACAAGAAGGGAGCAGGCTAGTTTTATCCCCCTACAACTCAGACCTCCCACTTTTATGGGAAGCCAGCAGGGTCAAATGCCTTCAGGCAATTTCTCCCAAGACCTCACCTAGGCCCTTTTTAGTTGCTAATGTCGTAAGCCAAGATCTGCCTAGGAAATGCAATTAAAGGGTAGAGAAAGAGGTTTCTGAGATGGCATGCCTCTGTACCAAAGACTATACTTCACTTCACTTGTATTACTTGTCTTCCCCTTCATCATCGATTTGCTCAAGCGGGTACCAGTAATATCTCCATATGTCCTGTCGCATGCTAGTAGAGCCCAAGGGCAACTGCTTGCTCAAGGAACATAAAGAGCCTCAAACCATTTGATCAGATCAGGGAATGAGATCTATAATTGTTACCGGTATTTGGCATATCAAATATGACATGGGTAGCTTGCCAGACTCTGCCGTCTGTCTTCCCGTTCATCTTCGATTTGCTTGACCGGGCACCATTAACATCTCCATATGACCTGTCTCATGCAAGTAGAGCCCAAGGGAACCTGCTTGCTCCAGGAACATAAAGAGCCTCAAACCATTCCATCAGGTCATGGGAATGAGGTCTATAATTGTTACTGGTATCTGGCATATAAATACGACACGGGTAGCTTGCCAGACTCTGCCATGTGGGTAGCATACTCTTGTAGTCATCTCAAAATCCAGTGATACTCTTGATACAAGGCAATACTCTTGTAGTCACCTCTGATCTCCAGCATTTATTGATGAACCACGTGACTGCTTGCAGCCACATGAGCCTGAGTGTAATCAGCTCTTCTGCTGGGTGGAGTTCTGATGAGACGGGGAGTCCGGATGTGGAAAATGGCGGCTCTTAGTGCGGGGGATCCTCTGGCTTCTTGCAAGACTCTGCTGGGGTGATGGGCCAGTGTTGGGGAGCTCCGCCAGGGTCCCCAACAGTGCCGGGAAGCGAGTTCCCTTCTATCTCCCGAAGACGGCGAGGAATGGAATGGATGAAAACTCAGGAATCCGATGCAGTTTTAAAAGGGCTTTACTATTTCAGGTTCCAATATGCAATCCAAGAGCAGGGAAAGTCTCCGGACTCTGTGTGCCCAGCTAGGCCCCAGCCAGGTGCAGGCCAAGATGGCTGCCACCACGTGTTGAGGCCCAACAGAGAATGAAGAGGACGGAGAAGCGAGACACCAAGGGAAGCCGGGAATGGCAAAAGGGGGAAAAAAGAGAGCTTCTTTCTTCTTGCAGCTTATTTTATAGCTAGAAATCCGCCCAAACTCCCCAGCCCAGCCCATTCTGAGTTGGGGTATCTAGGGATGAAAGTTTAAAGCCTCCAAGCAGAGCTGAGAGGAGCTGCAAGCCAAATATAAACTTCTCCTGGCAGGGTCAAATGCCCTCAAGTAATTTCTCCCAGCACCTCACCCAATGTCTTTTTATATGCTAATGTTTTGAGCAAGATCCACCAGGAAAAATCTCCACAGGGTAGAGAAAGGGGCTCTTAGAGGAGTCCTGCAACAACTCCCCTGATTAGTTTACTAATAAAAATTGAAAAAGTACAAAATATTTAGTAATGTACAGAAAATTATGATAAGAAAAAAGAATTCCAGTTACAAAATGATAATACATGTCACTTTAGGGTCTAACTTGTTTTTTGGACCCAAAGCAAAGTTCATGACAAAGTGTTTCTAGCTGTCTGATTATAACAGACTATAGTTTGCACTGTCCATAATTTGTGAGAGTCAATTTGCTATATTTTATGTAAAGTCGGGTGTCTGGAACAAAGTCTGTGGGGCTACTTCTGGGACAGCAATAGCGGTGATCATATGAGTATGAGTCTCTGGAGAGCAGCGATCAGGAACTCCTTGAAATGTCAGGAACACTGGAACAAATATCTCGAACTCTGGAACAGGAGTCTTGAGTGCTGGAGCAGGTATCCGGGACATCGGTATAATATCTCGAAAACTGGAACAGGTGTCTTGAGTGCTGGAACAGGTGTCCGGAACATCGGTGTGGGCGTCTTGCAGGGCTTCATCAGTAAGTGGACACTGGCACTGGTAACTGTACCTGTAGCTTAATTGTAGGCGAGACAAAATCACTTTTTGAGATTAATCACAAATAGAGATTTTAAGGCTAGGCAGGGATCCAAGTCTGGGATGGAGAGAAGAACATAAATAAGCTCCAACACAGGTGGAGCAGGAAATAAGTATGAAAATTGATGATTTTAAAATTGATAAACCTAGTGGATCAGCAGTAGAGCTGATGAATTTAATAGAGGTTTGTAGTGGTCAGAAATTGAGAAGGTAGTAGTTGAGACATAACATAGACACAACATTAATCACAATCATAATGGTGGCCACCACATGCACACACACAGGCACACATTTTGATCAATCAATTTCTTACAGCTGTATATATGACCCATCTAGGGTGATAAAAGGTAACGAATCAAGCTCTGTTTTAGGAGTCTTGGAGGATTGAGCACTGCATTCCAATATCTTATCCTGTGAAGAGAATCATTAGAAAAACAACTTTTCATTGATTTAGCAAACTTTTTTGTAATGAGCACGGTGATCAGAATAAAAAGCTTAGAGCATCATAGAAGGAATCTGCAGAATCCAAGTTCTTTTTCTGCAAATACCTGTGAGCAAAACATTAAAAAGGAAACTCTAACATTAACACTTGAAAAATATTGACATTGAGCACTATGCTCAGAGTCCACCCATTTTTCCACCTTTTTTTCATAAGAAAGAAAGCATTTAGGCTGTAAGGAAAGATATAAGACATGAACCATGATCACAGACTGAAAAACAAGATCATTATTAAAATGAACCAATCCGGGAGGTTTAAACAGCAACTTCCAATTTAAAATTTAAGACTTTATATTGAAAGAATTAGTTTTTTCTGATTCTTGGAGAATTCTAGTCTTAACAAGTCACAGAGGAACCCAGAGTTTCTTGGCAAGGATATTATCTGTAGAAATGAAAGCATAACCTCTTCCCCGAATGAGGAGGTGACCTGCAATTCATTTATCATCAATTTTCACCCAGATAGGTGAATTGACAGTTTTTTGAGTTTGCATATCTTCTTGAAAGTGACGTTCAGCCGCGGTATGGGTATTTCCTTGAGGTATATCTAAGAAATTTAAGGTGAATAATGTTAAAGATAAAAAATCCATTGGAGGCATACTTGTTTTTCGTTGCTTTAATAACTGAGTTTTAAGCGTTCTGTGGGCACGTTCAACAATTCCTTGTCCTTGTGGATTATATGGAATTCCTGTAATTTGTTTGATCTGCCATTCCTCGCAAAAGGATTTTGCAACTTTTGCTGGTGTAAGCAGGACCATTATCTGTTTTTATGGTATGGGGAATACCCATGAAGGAGAAGCACTGGAGTAAAAATGAACAAACAGATTTAGCTCTTTCAGGCGTCATAGGAACAGCCCATATGAACTGAGAATATGTATCAATGACCACATGAAGGAAAGGTTTGTTGGGAAATAAGTTATTATGAGTTATATCCATCTGCCACAATTGGTTTGTCTGTAAACCTCGAGGATTTGCTCCTGTCACATGAGATGTACAATGTAAAGGAGCACAGACAGGACAGTTGCTTGGACAATTTGTCTAGCTTGTCTCCATGGGATGCCATGGTGAACATGGAGGCGGTGGGCATTTGTATGTAGAGTCTGGTGCTCTTCCTCAGCTGATTTAAATACTGGTGCTGCCAAGAGATCTGCTGCTTCATTTCCTCGAACCATTGGCCTGGGGAGTCGGCTGTGAGAACAGATGTGGGAGATTTATATAGGGAATGTTCTTTTTCAGAGGAGACCTTGTAGTTTATGGAGTAGCTCCTGAATAATAGGATTATGGGCATTTAAAGAAGCAGTGACAATTCCAGGGAATAAACCAACTTCATATGCAGAATCACTTACCACAATACATGGACAAGATACATGGAATAGTAAATGTATCAGGGTGGTGAGTTCCACTTGTTGGGCAGATTTATAATTTGTATGCACAGTAGTGGTCAATGAAGGACCTGGAAATCCACCCCTTCCTGATGAGGAACCATCAATATAATACACTGGAGCATCAGGAATAGGAGAGGACGGAAATGGTGGAAATTACAAAAGGTGTCCTTTTTTAGAAAATCCCAGGTTTATCCAGCTGGGTAATGATAAGATATTTCTCCTGAAAAATCTGCTAAAGCTCTCTGAAGGATTTCACTAAGTGGAAAATCAGCTTCAATTTCTTTTTTAGGGTCAGGTAGTACAATTACATGGGGGATCATGTCCAAGTAATACTTGGGTTCTTGATCTTCCCTTAATTATAAGGTTAACTATCATCTCAAGGTAAGGTATTGCAGTAGATTCTGCTTGTTATGTAAGTAAACTCATTCTAACAGTCCAGTTAACTGGGCTATAGCAGCATTTGGAGACTCGGGAGTGTTGAAGACCAATAACCATACCTTTTCTCCGGGATTAAATCTGAGAAGGTAAGATTTTTGAAGCCAATCCATGAAAAAGTCTAATTCCTTCTGAGCTTTAGGATTTAGCTGCCTTGGGCTATTTAAAGCAGGATCACCTTCAAGGGTGTGGAACAAGTTACTGAGCTCACAGTTAGGAATACCAAAGAATGGGCACACACAGTTGATATCTCCCAGCAGTTTTTGAAAATCATTCAAGATTTTGAGCCTTTTTTGACTAATGGAAATTTTTTGAGGACGCACTGTATTGCGGTCAAGGGCATAGCCCATATATTCATATGGAGGCTGCATCTGGATTTTTTCCATAGCAACTTGTAAGCCAGCCTCTGGTAAAACTGTCATTACATCACTATATAAATTCTGGAGATCTCTGAAATTATCACAAGCAATCAGGATATCATCCATGTAATGGATGATGTATGCCACCAGGAAATTTAGCACGAATGGGTCTCAAAACCTCATCAAAAAAGTGTTGACACATCGTAGGTGAATTAGTCATTCCTTGGGGGCAATACTGTCCACTGAAACCTACGTAACGGACCTTTATGATTAATGGAAGGGACTGAAAATGCAAACCTTTTCTGATCATCTGGGTGGATAGGTATGCTGTAAAAGCAGTCTTTTAAATCTATGATAAGTAGCGACCTATCTTTAGGAATAGCTGCTGGAGAGGAGCCCAGGTTGCAGGGCTCCCATGGGGATCATAGTAGAATTTACATTCCTTAAGTCAATCAGCAAACACCATTTGCCTGATTTTTTCTGTATCCACAAAAAACAGGAGAATTCCATTCTGAAAACGTTTCTTCAATATGTCCTAATTTCAGCTGTTCTTCCACTAGATTTGTTAGCGCCTCTAACTTTTTTGGTATTGAGGGGCCACTGCTAGTGTCCCATATAGGTTTGTCAGACTTCCACTGAATACGGATAGGTGGTGGGCGCTTAACCACAGAGGCCCCAATTAAAAGGGTTACTCCGGTGTTAGGCTTATTATGGAGAGCTGGAACAGGTGCCCGATGGGGAATGGACGAGGTATGTGAATTACTGCTCCCCCACTGCTCCAGCATGTCTCTAACCCATAAAGTTAAAGGCATAGAGGCTATATAAGGCTGGACCATGGCTATATTCCCTTCAGGGCGAATACATGGCAGCCACCTCACACTCTGTTGGAGAAGAGAAGAGGAGATATAGCCTACCCCGCTCAGGCTATGGGACACTTTCTTTAGGGCCCAGTTAGAGGGCCAATACTTGGTGGAGATTATGGATATGTCTGCCCCTGTATCCAACATGCCTTTGAATTTCCTTTTATAAATTTAAATGGGTATAACTGGCCGCTTGGCCTGAGAAATTCTGGTAGCGTACCCAACTAGATAGTTAGCAGGTGGCTGGTGGGCTTGGTTCAGTGTGACTGTATAAGCAACAATGAATTTGGCAGAAGGGTTGGTACTGTTTAAGCCAGCAGTTCTAGGATGTTCAGACTTACGAGACGGATCCTCAAAAAATAATAATAGTTTAGCAAGCGGTTCCCTTTTTAAATGTCCATTTAGTTTGCATGGATATTGACAGTATTATGTCTCCTTGATTTCCAGGATCCAGAAATCCGAAATGCACCTTAATTGCCTTAAATTTCAAGTAATTGCTCCCCTGAATTAAACCCATACTACCTGGGGAGCAGGTCCTTTTATCCCTGTTTTTACCCTGTAAGGATCTTGGCTTGGATATATTGTGACAGTCTTAGGGCAGAGAATATCGAGACTGCCATTGCCTGATGGGGTGGGCCAGAGAGTATTTATTGACTGTAATTCTGTGGATTCTGATTCGGAGGATACTGGGCAGGTGGAATGAAGGAGAGTGCCCTGGATTCAGCTGGGCCTGGGGCTGGCCCCCACCCAGTTTCCCGCATTAGGGGAGGCATAGATGTTTTTTGAGCCTGCGGAGCTTGTGGAACCTGGGAGGGGTCCATGTAACATTTCCCATAAAGGGATTATTAGAATGTTGCAATGTACTGATAGTTTTAGAAGATGGGCAATCTCTACGGGTGTGCCCCTTCCCTCTGCAGCTAAAGCAGGCTGCAGATGAAGCCTGTCCAGATGAAGCCTGAGGCTGACTTCGCCTCTGAGACCGACAGTCTCTGGCCCAATGTTTTCCCTTTCTGCACCTTGGGCATGGTCCAGGTGGGGCCCTCCGAGGGGTGGAGTTGCGATTATTAGCATAGTTTGTCTGATCATTGTTTATCCTTGAGGATTATTGTTTCTCTCCTTGGAGCTGTTCGACATTTCACCCCTATCCTGATCCTCCTGCTGTATGGGATAGGCCTCTATAGCATTCTGTGTTTCATGGGGGCCCAACCAACATTTCCACAGGCCTTTAGATATCCCATGTGGTCTTCCTTTTCATTAATACTATATAGTATTGCTCGGCACTTTTGATTAGCGTTCTCATATGCTAAGGTTCGTTTTTAGGGGTTTGTCGAGCCCGATGGGTCTTGAACCTGTCTGTGGATTACCGGAGTTAATCTCCCAATACAATCAAAGTATGGTTCATTAGGACCCTGGTAAATTTTTGTACAGCTACCTAGATATTCTGGGTCGGCATCACCTCTTTCCCATGCTTTTAATGCTGTATCCCAAACAAATTTTAAAACAGCTTCAGGTAGTGTTGCTTGTTCTTCTTTCTCTTGCCATTCACCTTCACCTCTCAACATGGCAAGAGTTACATTATGGCCAGATTCTCTTAAAGGGTCCATATTCATGTTAAACCCATCTGCATACCACATTTGCCATTGTACGAACTGTGAATCGTTCAGACAAGTACGGGCTACCATTTCAAAGTCTGACAATACCCACTCTCCTCTTCGGCTCCAATCAGCTAAATATTTTAAAGAATAAGGATTTGTTATTCCAAACTTGTCGCAAGCCTTTCTGAATGGGTTTATTTACTCAATACTCAATTCTTCATAAATTGGTTTTGCTGTATATTTAGATTGGTCATGAGAAAGATTGCTTGGCTTTGCTCTTTGATTATTATTAGATTGACCACTAGAGGAACAGCAAGGCTCTTGGGGCCTGCACAAGCTAACTTGTTCCTCCCATTCTTCCCGTCAGAGCTTCTAGTATCTGTTAGAGGGACATCTTCCCCTTGGAAGGTATTAACTCGGGGAGATTTTCAGTTTGAGAGCCTGCCTACTTTGGGTTTCCCTGTTCCTCCTCTAAGTTATCAGCCACATTAGAACTCTTTTTAGAACTCTTTTTAGATTTTGTCGCTGGAAATGTATACACCTTTTTCAAGTCTACAGCCTTAGGGTGTGTTTGCGAATGGCTTTTAGTTGGGTCAAGCCTCAGAATCGGGTATGCGCTATTTCCTGATTGTTAAGCTATGAAATCAGAAATCTCCCTGCATAACAGATCCATTTCTTGGTTTCAGTTTTCAAGTTTCCTATATATTTCTTCTTTGTGTTCTTTCAATCTTATATCTAACTTCCAGGCCTTCTCTCTGTCCCTCGATTCTAACTCTCTGTTTGTCAATTTTTTCCCTCTAGGTTGGTGCTTATCTGACTGATAGCCTTCTTCTGCTCTTCAAACTTTACTTCAAATTTTAAATCTTGTTTAATAATTTTACTTTCCTGTTCATCAATTTTTTCCTCAAATTTTGAATCCAGTTTAGTAATTTTATTTTCCTGTTCCTTTAATTTTGAATCCTGTTTAATAATTTTACTCTCCTTTTTTTCTAATTTTTTTGAATTTTAAATCCTGTTCTTCTAATTTCTTTTCCTGTTTAATTTTGCTCTCCTGAGCTTCTAATTTTTCTTTGAATTTTAAATCCTGTTCTCATTTCTTTTCGAATTTTAAACTCTGTTTAATAAGTCTGTCCTCAAGCTTTAACACTAGTCTATCTGTAATTTTATGATTCTCACTCATTTCTTTCATCTCTGAGCAAACCTCATTCGTTAAGTTTGCATTCAATCTATTACATTCCTCCCTCTCTCTATTAAACATTGTCCTCATGCAGAGGTACAGTTTAAGAATCGCAAGGACCCAGACTATTTGTGAAAGGATAAAGTAGTTCTCAAAAAGGAACTTCATAACTGAGCTATGTATGCTTCTGACCTAATAAAAGATACAATGTATCTATACCATGAGATATCCATCATTTTACTCACAACTTGGAGGCAGATGATCTCTGTCCGATGATACCCAGACGATGTTCGTTGTGCCCACCCAGGGAACCAGATGTCAGGGAGCTCCGCCTTGGTCCCCAACAGTGCCGGAAGCGAGTTCCCTTCTACCTCCAAAGCCGGCGAGGAACGGATGAAAACTCAGGAATCCGATGCAGTTTTAAAAGGGCTTTACTACTACAGGTTCCAATATACAATCCAAGAGCAGAGAAAGTCTCCGGATTCTGCGTTTCCAGCTAGGCCCCAGCCAGGTGCAGGCCAAGATGGCTGCCACCACGTGTTGAGGCCCAACAGAGAATGAAGAGGACGGAGAAGCGAGACACCAAGGGAAGCCAAAATGGCAAAAGGGGGCAAAAAAGAGAGCTTCTTTCTTCTTGCAGCTTATTTTATAGCTAGAAATCCGCCCAAACTCCCCAGCCTAGCACATTCTGGTCTGGGCTATCCAGGGATGAAAATTCAAAGCCTCCCAGCAGAGCTGGGAGGAGCTGCAAGCCAAATATAAACTTCTCCTGGCAGGGTCAAATGCCCTCAGGTCATTTCTCCCAGCACCTCACCCAATGTCTTTTTATATGCTAATGTTTTGAGCAAGATCCGCAGGAACAATCTCCACAGGGTAGAGAAAGGGGCTCTTAGAGGAGTCTTGCAACAGGCCAGGGCTACAACCCGCCATTCCTTCCGGGTGCCTTGTGATCAGCTGGGCACAGGGAGAGCCAGTAGCAGCTCTGCCCCATGTATGTGAGTCTCTGGATCAGCAAACCTGGGCTGGGCTTGAAAAAAGACTGCTGTAGGGTGGGTCTCGATGAGCTGGGCTCTGATTAGCTCTTCTGCTGGGTGGAGTTCTGATGAGAGGGGGTCCAGATGTGGACTACACAAATGCCAGTTAAATATTTCTCCAAGCCTTCAAAGAGTCTCGTCTTTAGTTCATGGTTGTTCTGTTATATTAGCTTTGAGTTATCAGAGAGCCATGCTTGCTTGCTTGGAGGCAAATAGCATTTCTCTGGTCTAATTACTTAGAGATGCAATGTGGTCAGGCAAATATACCGATATGATCTAGCTAGCCAATCCCATGATGATTGTGGTAGCATGAGAGAATACTTATAGCAGACAGTACAGAATACATGGTCAGATAAACTCCCACATTTAAACTACCCTTCTATCTACGAAGAGATCTGCAGGAAGCAATCAGGGGCAGATGCAGAGGCTCTGGGCAATGAAGTGCAACAGGTGACAGCTAGGTTGATTCAATAGACTAGTTATTGTACTAAATGCTACAATGAATAGTGATGTGCTGTTGCGGGACTCCTTTAAGGGCCGCTGCATTTGGCTCAAAACATTAACATACTAAAGGGCCTAGGTGAGGTGCAGGGAGGGATTACCTAAGGACATTTAACACCCCCTGCTTTCCATAACAATGGGAGGAAGGTCTGAGTTGCAGGGGTATAAACTAGCCGGTTTTCACTCTCAAGCGCTTCTTTGGGGGCTGTTGCTCGCTGTGAGGCTGTGAGCGGTCGCCCCTGCTTGGAAGTTTTCTTCTCCTTTCACAAAGCTTTTACACGTGGTGGTCGCCATCTTGACCTACACGTGGCTGGGGTTCTAGCATGGAACCCTAAGCATCAGGTTTTTCCTTTTGCTGATTTGTATGCCTGAACCTGCTGATAAGTAAAGCCTTTTAAAACTGCATCGGATTTCTGAGTTTTCATCCGTTCCTCCGCCGGCCCCGGAGGTAGAAGGGAACTTCGCTTCCCGGCACTGTCGGGACCCGGCGGAGCGCCCCGACATTTGGCGTACCTGGCGTGGGCACCACGAACGTCATCTGGTCTAATTATCATCGGACAGAGATCATCTGCCTCCGAACCGTGAGTAAAATGATGGATATCTCATGGTATAGATACATTGTATCTTTTATTGGCTCAGAACCATACATAGCCCAGTCTATAACGTTCCTTTCTGAGAACTACTCTATCTTTTCACAAATCATCTGGGTCCTTGCGATTTTTAAACTGTACCTTTGTGTAAGGACAATGTTTAATAGAGAGAGGGAAGAAAGTAATAAATTGAATGCAATCTTAAGGGACGAGGTTTACTGGGCGATTAAAGAAATAAGTGAGGATCATAAAACTACAGGTAGACTGGTCTTAAGGCTTGAGGACAGAATTATTAAACAGAGTTTAAAATTTGAAAAGAAATTAGAAGAACAGGAAAGTAAAATTATTAAACAGGATTTAAAATTTGAGGAAAAATTAGAAGAACAGGATTTAAAATTCAAAGAAAAATTAGAAGAAAAGGATTTAAAATTCAAAGAAAAATTAGAAGAACAGGATTTAAAATTTGAGGAAAAACTACAAGAACAGGATTTAAAATTCAAAGAAAAATTAGAAGAACAGGATTTAAAATTCAAAGAAAAATTAGAAGAACAGGAAAGTAAAATTATTAAATAGGATTTAAAATTTGAAGTAAAGTTTGAAGAGTAGAAGAAGGATATCGATAAAATCAGCACTATCTTAGAAGAAGAAATTGACAAACAGAGAGATAGAATAGATGGACAGAAAGAGGAGGTTTGGAAGTTACACATAAGATTGAAAGAACAAAAAAGAAGAAACATATAGGAAACTTGAAAACTTAAACCAAGAAATGGATGTGTTACGCAGGGGAGATTTCTGATTTCATAACTTATCAATCAGGACCTAGCGCAAACACAATACTGAGGCGTGAACCAACTAAAAAGCCGTTCACAAACACGCCCCAAGGCTGTAGACTTGAAAAAGGTGTATACATTCCCAGCAAAAAATCTAAAAAAGAATTCTAATGTGGCTGATAACTTAGAGGAGGAACAGGAAAACCCAGAGGAGGCAAATTCCCAAGCTGAAAATCTCCCCAGAGTTAATACCCTCAATGGAGTAGATGTTCCTCTGCCAGATACTACAAGCTCTGATGAGGAAGAACGGGAGGAACAGATTAGCTTGAATCAAAGAGCAAAGCGCAGCAATCTTTCTCATGACCAATCTAAAGATAAAGTAAAACCGATTCATGAAGACTTAAAAATTGAGGCAATAACCCCGTTTAGGAAGGCTTGCAACAGGTTTGGAATATCAAGTCCTTATACTTTAAAATATTTAGCTGATTGGAGCGAAAATAGTCAGTCGGTATTGGCAGACTTTGGAAATGGTAGCCCATACTTGTCTAAACAAATCACGGTACATGCAATGGCAAATGTGGTATGCAGATGAGGCTAACCGGAATATTGACACTTTAAGAGAAAAGGAATCAGGCCATACTATAACTTTTGCCATGCTAAAACGTGAAGGTGAATGGAAAAAGAAAGCAAAACAAGCGACATTACCTGAACCTATTTTAAAATTTGTTCGGGAGACAGCATTAAAAGCGTGGGAAAGAGTAGGTTCCGACCCAGAATTTCTAGGTAGCTATCACGAAAATTTACCAGGGTCGTGATGAACCATACTTTGATTTTGTTGGGAGATTATGTGAAACAATCCAAAGACAGGTTCAAGACCCAACCACTCACGAAGTCCCTAAAAGCGAAACTTAGCATATGAGAATGCTAATCAAAAATGTAGAGCATTACGATATAGTTTTAAGGAAAAGGATGACCTCATGGGGTATCTAAAGGCCTGTAGAAATGTCGGTTTAACCTCCCATAAAACACAGGATGATATAGAGGCTTATCCCATACAGCAGGAGGATCAGGAGAGGGATGAAATGTCAAACGGCTTTAGAGGGAGAAACAATAAACTTCAAAGGATAAACAATAATCGGAGAAACTATTCTAATAATCGCAACTCCACCCCTCGGAGGGCCCCAACTGGACCATGCCCAAGGTGCAGAAAAGGAAAACATTGGGCCAGAGACTGTTGGTCTCAGAGGCGAAGTCAGCCTCAGGCTTCATCTGGACAGATAACCTGCTTTAGCTGCAGAAAGAAGGGACACACCCGTAGAGATTGCCCATCTTCTAAAACTATCAGTACATTGCAACATTCTAATAATCCCTTTATAGGAAATGTTACATGGACCCCCTCCCAGGTTCCACAAGCTCCGCAGGCTCAAATAACATCTATGCCTCCCCTAATGCGGGAAACTGGGTGGGGGCCAGCCCCAGGCCCAGCTGAATCCAGGGGCACTCTCCTTCATTCCACCTGCCCAGTATCCTCCGAATCAGAATCCACAGAATTACAGTCAATAAATGCTCTCTGGCCTACCCCATCAGGCAATGGCAGTCTCGACATTCGCTGCCCTAAGACTGTCACAATATACCCAAGTCAAGACCCCTACATGCTAAAAACAGGGATAAAAGGACCTGCTCCCCAGGTAGTATGGGTTTAATTCAGGGGAGCGATTGGCTGAAATTTAAGGGAATTATGGTGCATTTCGGACTTCTGGATCCTGAATCTCATGGAGAGATAATACTGTCAATATCTGTGCCAACTAAATGGACTTTTAAAAAAGGGGAACCACTTGCTAAACTATTATTATTTTTTGAGGATCCGTGTAGTCAGTCCGAACACCCTACAGCTGGTGGCTTAAACAGTACCAACCCTTCTGCCAACTTCATTGTTGGTTATGCAGCCAAACAGAACCAAGCCCACCAGCCACCTGCTAACTATCTAGTTGGGTACACTGCCAGAATTTCTCAGGCCAAGCGGCCAGTTATACCCATTTAAATTTATAAAAGGAAATTCAAAAGCATGTTGGATACAGGGGCAGACATATCCATAATCTCCACCAAGTATTGGCCCTCTAACTGGGCCCTAAAGAAAGTGTCCCATAGCCTGAGCGGGGTAGGCAATATCTCCTCCTCTCTTCTCCGACAGAGTGCGAGGTGGCTGCCGTGTATTGGCCCTGAAGGGAATGTTGCCATGGTCCAGCCTTATATAGCCCCTATGCCTTTAACTTTATGGGTTATAGACATGCTGGAGCAGTGGGGGGGCAGTAATCCACATACCTCGTCCAATTCCCGTCGAGGCACCAATTCCAGCTCTCCATAATAAGCCTAACACCGGGAGTAACCCTTTTTTAATTGGGGCCTCTGTGGTTAAGCGCCCACCACCTATCCGTATTCAGTGGAAGTCTGACAAACCTATATGGACACCACAGTGGCCCCTCAATACCAAAAAAGTTAGAGGCGCTAACAAATCTAATGCAAGAACAGCTGAAATTAGGACATATTGAGGACACGTTTTCAGAATGGAATTCTCCCTGTTTTTGTAATACAGAAAAAATCAGGCAAATGGCGTTTGCTGATTGTCTTAAGGAATTTAGATTCTACTCTCGTCACCATGGGAGCCCTACAACCTGGGCTCCCCTCTCCAGCAGCTATTCCTAAGGATTGGACGCTAATTATCATAGATTTAAAAGACTGCTTTTACAGCATACCTATCCACCCAGATGATCGGAAATGGTTTGCATTTTCAGTCCCTTCCATTAATCATAAAGGTCCGTTACGTAGGTTTCAGTGGACAGTATTGCCCCAAAGGGATGACTAATTCACCTACGATGTGTCAACACTTTGTTGATGAGGTTTTGCGACCCAATCGTGCTAAATTTCCTGGTGCATACATCATCCATTACATGGATGATATCCTGCTAGCTTGTGATAATTCCAGAGATCTCCAGAATTTATATAATGATGTAATGACAGTTTAACCAGAGGCTGGCTCACAAGTAGCTCCAGAAAAAATTCAGATGCAGCCTCCATATGAATATTTGGGCTATGCTCTTGACCGCACTACAGTGCGTCCTCAAAAAAATTTCCATTAGTCAGAAAGGGCTCAAAACCTTGAATGATTTTCAAAAACTGCTGGGGGATATCTACTGGGTGCGCCCCTCCTTGGTATTCCTAACTGTGAGCTCAGTAACCAGTTCCACACCCTTGAAGGTGATCCTGCTTTAAATAGTCCAAGGCAGCTAACTCCTAAAGCTCAGAAGGAATTAGATTTCTTCATGGATCGGCTTCAAAAATCTTACCTCTCCAGATTTAACCCCGGAGAAAAGGTATGATTCTTGGTCTTCAACACTCCTGAGTCTCCAACTGCTGCTATAGCCCAATTATCTGGACCGTTAGAATGGGTTTACTTTCATAACAAGCAGAATCGTACTGCTACACCTTACCTTGAGATGATAGCTAACCTTATAATTAAGGGAAGATCAAGAACCCAAGTATTACTTGGACATGATCCCCATGTAATTGTACTTCCTGACCCTAAAAAAGAAATTGAAGCTGTTTTACCACTCAGTGAAATCCTTCAGAGAGCTTTAGCAGATTTTTCAGGAGAAATATCTTATCATTACCCAGCTAGAAAAACCTGGGAATTTCTGAAAAGGACACCTTTTGTAATTTCCACTATTGTCCGCTCCTCTCCCATTCCTGATGCTCCAGTGTATTATATTGATGGCTCCTCATCAGGAAGGGGTGGAATTACAGGTCCTTCGTTGACCACTACTGTGCATACAAATTATAAATCTGCCCAACAAGTGGAACTCGCCACCCCTGATACATTTACTATCCCATGTATCTGGCCCATGTAATGTGGTGAGTGATTCTGCATATGTAGTTGGTTTATTTCCTGGAATTGTCACTGCTTCTTTAAATGCCCATAATCCTATAATTCAGGAGCTACTCCATAAACTACAAGATCTCCTCCGAAATAGAACATTCCCTATATACATCTCCCACATCCGTTCTCACAGCCGACTCCCGGGCCAATGGTTCGAGGAAATGAAGCAGCAGATCTCTTGGCAGCACCAGTATTTAAATCAGCTGAGGAAGAGCACCAGACTCTACATACAAATGCCCGCCGCCTTCATGTACACCATGGCATCCCATGGAGACAAGATAGACAAATTGTCCGCAACTGTCCTGTCTGTGCTCCTTTACATTGTACATCTCCATGTAGCAGGAGCAAATCCTCGAGGTTTGCAGACAAACCAATTGTGGCAGATGGATATAACTCATACTAACTTATTTCCCAACAAACCTTTCCTTCATGTGGTCATCGATACATATTCCCGGTTCATATGGGCTGTTCCTATGACGTCTGAAAGAGCTAAATCTGTTTGTTCATTTTTACTCCAGTGCTTCTCCGTCATGGGTATTCCCCATACCATAAAAACAAATAATGGTCCTGCTTACACCAGAAAAACCTTCAAATCCTTTTGCGAGGAATGGCAGATCAAACATATTACAGGAATTCCATATAATCCACAAGGACAAGGAATAGTTGAACGTGCCCACAGAACGGCTTAAAAGTCAGCTATTAAAGCAACGAAAAACAAGTATGCCTCCAATGGATTTTTTTATCTTTAACATTATTCACCTTAAACTTCTTAAATATACCTCAAGTAGATCCCTATACCGCGGCTGAACGTCACTTTCAAGAAGATATGCAAACTCAAAAAACAGTCATTTCACCTATCTGGGTGAAAATTGATGATAAATGGATTGCAGGTCACCTCCTCATTTGGGGAAGAGGCTATGCTTTCATTTCTACAGACGATAACCCTGCCAAGAAACTCTGGGTTCCTCTGCGACTTGTTAAGACTAGAATTCTCCAAGAATCAGAAAACAACTAATTCTTTCAATATAAAGTCTTAAATTTTAAATTGCAAGTTGCTGTTTAAAATTCCTGTATTGTTTCATTTTAATAATGATCTTGTTTTGCAGTCTGTGATCATGGTTCATGTCTAATATCTTGCCTTACAGCCTAAATATTTTCTTTCTTACAAAAAAAAGGGTGGAAAAATGGGTGGACTCTGAATATAGTGCTCATTACAAAAAATGTTTGCTAAATCAATGAAAAATTGTTTTCCTAATGATTCTTTTCACAGGATGAGATATTCCGAATCCTGTAAACTTGCGCTCAGTGCTCAATACTCCGAGACTCCTAATACAGTGCTCGCTAAAAATTTAATTATTTGCAAAACTAATTTTTCCCAATGCTCTATTTACAGGAAAAGACACTTTCTCACCATCATTTGCCGGCTTTATATTCATGAAGCGCTTGACTCGTTACCATTTATCACCCTAAATGGGTCACATATACAGCTGTAAGATATTGATCGATCAAATGTATGCGTGTGTGTGCATGTGGTGGCCACCATTATGTTTGTGATTAATGTTGTGTCTATGTTATGTCTCAACTACTACCTTCTCAATTTCTGACCACTACAAACCTCTATTACATTCATCAACTCCACTGCTGATCCACTAGATTTATCAAATTTAAAATCATCAATTCTCATAGTTATTCCCCTGCTCCACCCATATTGGAGCTTCTTTATGTTCTTCTCTCCATCCCAGACTTGGATCCCTACAAAGCCTTTAAATCTCTACTTGTGATTAACCTCGAAAAGTGTTTTTTTGTCTCGCCTAAAATTAAGCTACAGGTACAGTTACCGGTGCCAGTGTCCACTTGCTAAAGAAGCCCTGCAAGACGCCCACACCGATGTTCCAGACACCTGCTCCAGCGCTCAAGACTCTTGTTCCAGAGTTCAAGATACCACACCGATGTTCCAGACACCTGCTCCAGCGCTCAAGACTCCTGTTCCAGAGTTCAAGATATCACACCGATGTTCTGGACACCTGTTCCAGTGCTCTAGACTTCTGTTCCAGAGTTCAAGATATCACACCGATGTTCTGAACACCTGTTCCAGCGCTCAAGACTCCTGTTCCAGAGTTCAAGATATCACACCGATGATCCGGACACCTGTTCCAGCACTCAAGACTCCTGTTCCAGAATTCGAGATACTTGTTCCAGTGTTCCTGAGACCCGATCCAGTGTTCCTGACAATTCAACGAGTTCCTGATCGCTGCTCTCCAGAGACTCATACTCATATGATCACCGCTATTGCTGTTCCAGAAGTAGCCCCACAGACTTTGTTCCAGACACCTGACTTTACATAAAATATAGCAAATTGACTCTCACAAATTATGGACAGTGCAAACTATAGTCCGTTATAATCAGACAGCTAGAAACACTTTGTCTTGAACTTTGCTTTGGGTCCAAAAACAAGTTAGGATCCTAAAGTAACATGTATTATCATTTTGTAATTCGAATTGTTTTTTCTTATATTAATTTTCTGTACATTACTAAATATTTCTTACCTTTTCAATTTTTATTAGTAAACTAATCAGGGGGAGTTGTTGCAGGACTCCTTTAAGGGCCTCTGCATTTGGCTCAAAACATTAACATACTAAAGGGCCTAGGGTGAGGTGCAGGGAGGGATTACCTAAGGACATTTAACACTCCCTGCTTTCCATAACAATGTGAGGAAGGTCTGAGTTACAGGGGTATAAACTAGCCTGTTTTCACTCTCGAGCGCTTCTTGGGGGCTGTTGCTCGCTGTGAGCGGTCGCCCTGCTTGGAAGTTTTCTTCTCCTTTCACAAAGCTTTTACACGTGGTGGTCGCCATCTTGACCTACACGTGGCTGGGGTTCTAGCCTGGAATCCTAAGCATTGGGTTTTTCCTTTTGCTGATTTGTATGCCTGAACCTGTGATAAGTAAAGCCTTTTAAAACTGCATCGGATTTCTGAGTTTTCATCCGTTCCTCGCCGTCTTCGGAGGTAGAAGGGAACTCTCTTCCCGGCACTGTCGGGGACCCGCGGAGCGCCCCAACAATGTGCATATTTCCTATCAAATCTTTTTGTGTTCTGGGGCTATATACCAAAAGTGGAATTCTCAGGTCATATGGTCTATGCTTCCTTTAATTTTTTTAATTTTATTTTTAACAATTAAAAAAATTCATGTTTGGATTTCGGCCACAAAGTGTTCCACCACCCATCACTCCACCAGTGCCCATTTCCCAAAACCAATGTCCAGGATTCCCTCCCCCTCCCATAGCCTGTCTCCGTGGCAGGTTCTCCATCTCTTTTCTCTCTTTCTCATTCTCTCTCCCTTTCACTCTTCCTTCTCTTACATATTGTATATTGTATATTGTAACACGTATACTTAGAGGTTATCATGTGTATGTTTTTGCCTGTATCTAATGCTAAGTTCTATGTGGTAATAGACTTTTGACAATTATTGGCACACTGTTACCTTCTCTGTCCTACCTAACCTCTGCTCCCACACATTTGTGGTAATTTCCAACTTTGACAAAACCTCCTGATCAACATTTCGCCTATGCTTGGATATTGGTATAATAATATGTATATATGTATACATGTATTTATGTCATGCAAATAAATGCAGTCATTCTATATCTGTCTCTCTCTCCTTCTGGCTAATTTCACTCAACATGATCCTCTCCATGTCCATCCATTTATAGGCAACTTTTATAACTTCATTTTTTCTAACAGCTGCATAGTATTCCATTGTGAAGATGTACACAGTTTCTTGATCCAGTCATCAATTCTCGGGTACTTTAGGTTGTTTTCAGAGTCTGGCTATTGTGAATAATGCTGCTATGAACATAAAAGTAGGAATGATGTTTCCTCTGCGTGTTTTGGCTTCCCAGGGTATATACCCAGGAGTGTTATGGCTGGGTCAAATGGGAGTTCAATTTCTAGTCTTTGGAGGAGTGTCCATATAGTTTTCCAAAATTGCTGTGCCAGTCGACAATCCCACCAAGAATTGATGAGAGTCCCCTTTTCCGCACATCCACACCAGCACATGTTGTTCTTGCTCTTTTGGATATGTTCCAGTCTCTGTGGTGTCAGATGATATCTCATTGTTTTGATTTGCATCTCTGTGATGATTAAAGATGATGAGCATTTATTCATATGTCTTTTGACCATTCGAACTTCTTTCTTGTCGAAGTTTCTGTTCATTTGTTCTCCCCAATTTTTGATGTGGTTGGCTGTTTTCTTCTTGAAAATCTCTACCAGTGCCTGATACATCCTGGATATTAACCCCTTATCAGATGGGTATTGGGTGAATATTCTTTCCCATTCTGGGTACTGTCTTTGTATTTTGGTTATTGTTTCTTTTTGAGGTGTAGAAGCTTTTTAGCTTCATGTAGTTGGGTATGTTTATCTTTCCTTTTTACTTGTTTTGTTAATGGTGTTTCTTCTTTGAAGATGTCTTTAGCTTCAATATTGTTGAGGGTTTTTTCTATATTTTCTTCAATATACTTTATGGATTCAGGTCTGATATTGAGATCTTTAGTCCATTTTGATCTGATTTTTGTGCATGGTGTTAGACAGAGGTCCAATTTGATTTTTTACATGTAGCTGCCCAGTTTTCCACAGCACCACTTGTTGAAGAGGCTGTCCTTGCTCCATTTAATACTTTTTTCTCCTTTATTGAAGATTAATTGTTCATGTATTTGAGGCTGGTTGTCAGGATACTCAACTCTGTTCCATAGGTCCACAGGTATATTTTTATTCCAATACCATTCTGTTTTAATTACCACTGCTTTGTAGTAGAGTTTGAAGTTGGGAAAGGTGATGCTTCCCATCTTCTTTTTCCCTAGAATTTGTTTAGCTATCCATGGGGGTTTATTATTCCATACAAATTTCAGGAGTGTTTGGTCAATTTCTTTGAATAATGTAATGGGTATCCATATAGGGATGGCATTGAATCTGTATAAAGCTCTAGGGTGTATTACCATTTTGATGACGTTGATTCTCACAATCCATGAGTAGGGAATGTGTTTCCACTTCCTTGTGTCCTCTTTTATTTCTTGAAGTATTGTTCTGTAGTTCTCTTTTTAGAGGTCCTTTACATTCTTTGTCAAACTTATTCCTAGGTATTTAATATGGTCTATTCTTAATGTTCTGTGAAATCTCCATACCATTACCTTTAGGGATCTGTCAGACAACATTCCTACCAACAGTGGATGAGATTTACCATTACCTATATCCCTACCAACTCATATTGTTCCCAGATTCTTTTATATAGTCATTTTCATTTATGTGAGATATCTCATTTTCCACTTGATTTGGATTTGCCTGATAATAAATTATGATGCATATTTTTTTGCAAATGCTTACTTGTCAGGGAGCCACTGGGGTACTCAACAATACCAGGAAGCAAGTTCCTCTCTACCTCTGAAGACGGCAGGGAATGGATGAAAACTCAGGAATCTGGCGAGGTTTTAAAAGGCTTTACTATCACAGATTCTGATGTACAATCCAAGAACAGGAAAAACCCCAGACTCTGGGTTCCCGTCTGGGTCCCAGACACATGTAGGCCAAATTGGCTACCACCACGTGTTGAAGCCCAACAGGAAATGAAAAGGATGTTGAGGCAGAAGCTAAGGGAAGCCAAAATGGCAAAAGAGGCCTTCTACTTTCTCCCAGCTAATTTTATGGATAGAAAATTGCCAAAACTTCTCAGCCTGGCCCATCATGGGCTGAGCTATCTTGAGATGAATGTAGGTAAACAGCCTCTATTGAAATGCAGCATTTCACATGTTCCTTTTGATTTTACAAGTGCTGGAGCTGATTCAAAGCCTCCCTAGCTGAGTTGGGAGAGGCTGAAAGCTAAGTGTAGCTGGAGTTTAAAGTAGGGCATGTCACCAACAACTCCTCCTGTTTAGTTTACTAAAATAAAACTGAAAAATACAAAATTTCAGCTAACATATACAGGATATTAAACAAAGAGGGGACATTTCCAATTACAAAGTGCTACTACATATTACTTCACGATCCTAACTTGGTTTTGGACCAAAGCAAAGTTTGTGACAAAGTATTTCTAGCTATCTGACTATAACAAACTATACTATGTATTATGCATAATTAGTGAGAGTCAATTTGCAATGTTTTTAAGTAAAGTTGCATGTCTGGAACAAAGTCTGAGGAACTACTTATGGAACAGCAATAGTGGTGATCACATGAATGAGTCTCTGGAAAGCAGCGATCAGGAACTTCGTTGAATTGTCCGAACACTGGAACAAACGTCTTGAGCACTGGAACAGGAGACTAAAGCGCTGGAACAGATGTCTGCAACAATGGTGTAGGCATCTTGCAGGGCGTCTTCAGCAAGAGGCACGCGGCACCAGTGATCATACCTGTAACAATCTTGAGCGAGATAAAAACATTTTCCAAGATTGACTAATCACAAATAGAGATAGTAGGGCTTTTGTAGGAATCCAAGTTTTGGATGGAAAGAAAAACATAAAGAAACTCCAACACAAGTGGAGATAAGTATGAGGATTGATGAATCCAAAATTGATGAGACTAGTAGGTCATCAACAGAGCTGATGAATCCAGTAGAGGCTAGTAGTGGTCAGAAATTGAGAAGGTTGTAGTTGAGATATAAACATAATATTAATCACAAACATAATGGTGGCCACCACACACACACATTTAATTGATCAGTATATTACAGCTAAATATACGACCCATCTAGGGGTGATAAATGGTAATGAATCAAGTGTTTCATGAATATAAAGCCGGCAAATACAATGGTGAGAAAGCATCTTTTCCTGTGAATAGAACATTAGATAAAAAAACTTTTTTTGCAAGTTATTAATTTTTAGTGAGCACTGTTTTAGGAATCTCAGAGTATTGAGCATTGCAGCACAAGTCTATTGCATTCCAATGTCTTATCTTGTGAACAGAATTATTAGAAAAACTTTTTTTTTGTTGATTTAGCAAACCTTTTTTGCAATGAGCACTGTGATGAGAGTTCAAAACATTTAACATCTTAGTAGTTCATAGCAGCCAAGTTTTTTTCTGTAAATAACTGTGAGAAAAAACATTAAAGAGGGAGCTTATCATTAATCCTTGAAAAATTTTGACATTGAGCACTATACTTGGAGTCCAACCTTATTTCTGCATTTTTTCAACGCATTAAAAAGACTATATTAATACTTCCTTGAGGGTAATTTAGGTATTTTCACCTTTAATAATTTCAAGGCAGCAAGGAAATGTTAAGACACTTACATATTAAAAACTTAAAAAATATATATATTTTATGGTGCCTTCTTTTGGAGTGTTATTTAGTTGCTTTTGCCTTTAAACAGACTCCAAGGCAATTTAATTTTTTAACTTTTAAATTTTAAAAAATGTTTTTAGGGCTTTTAATTTTTCATTGTATTTTTAACAAAGAAAGGGGTTATCTCCAGCTAAAGCATAAACAGGCTGCAATGCAAGGCTAGTTTTTGTTAAAGATGAACCAATATCAACAGGCGACAAAGCAAAATTATTACTATTAAATATGGACCATGTTCAACAGGCTGCAAAGCAAGATTATCATTATTAAAATGAACCAATTCAAGAGGTTAAAACAACAGTTTGCAATTTAAAAATAAGAATTTATATTGAAAGAAATTACCTGTATTTAGTCCAGCTACCCATTTATAATCAATTTTCAATCACATAATTGAATTGACTTGTTTTTGAGTCTGCATCAGTGTTTTCCAGCAGCTCTCCTTTAGAAGAATTTAAAAAAATTTTAAGGTGAATAATTTAAAGATACCTATCTTTTGTTGCTTCAATAATCGAATTTTGAAAGGGTTTTTTGAGCAGGTTCAACAGTTCTTCGTTAGTCATAAATTAACAAAACTATTTATTTGCCATAAGTCATTAGCCATAAATATGCAATCGCATACCTTAATTGTCTGTAAACCTCCAGTCACAGGACAGAGCACAGGCAAATAAAAGTCAGATAATTTAACTCTACTGACTAGTCACGCAGAACACAAATTTTCAACCTATGATAGTCATTATGGTAAAACAACGCAGGAATTCCTTCAAACTCAATGATTGAAGTCACTAATACAGATGAGTTAAGCAATAACGATGAGCTATATAAACTCTCTGAAAAGGAGTTTCAGAAGGAACTGTTAAAGATGCACAAGGAACTCAAAGAAACAATGGAATACAAAGTCAATAAAATACAAGAGAACATTAGAGTAGAATTGAATGAATTTCAGACCAAAATACAAGCAGAAATGACAGATATTAAAAATAAGGTAAGTGAACTGAAAATCACAGTGGAAGGCCTTCAAAGCAGAGTAATAGTTGTTGCAAGACTCCTAAGGGCCGCTGCATCTGCTCTGGAGTGCCTCCCCAGAAATCACTCCGTAGATAAGGGGGTAGTCTAAATGTGGCAGTTTATCCGACCATGTATGCTGTACTAGCTGGTATAAATATTCTCCCATGCTACCACAATCATCGTGGGACTAGCTAGATCTTACCAGCATATTAGCCTGGCCACTCTGGACACCTAAGTAATTAGACCAGAGAGAAATGCTGTTTGCTTCCAAACAAACAAGCATGGCTCCCTGATATACTCAAAGGCAACTAAAATATAAAACTACAATGAAGTAGAAGATACTTGTGAAGGTTTGGAGAAATATTTAACTGGCATTAGTATTAGTCTTTGGACAGAGACATGCCATCTCAGAAACCCCCTTCTCTACACTACAAAGGCATTCCCAGGCAGATTTCGGCTCAAAACATTAGCATAGTAAAGGCCCTAGGTGAGGTGCAGGAGAGGGATTACCTAAGGGAATTGGACCCTCCCTGCTTTCCATAACAGTGGGAGGAAGGTCTGAGTTACAGGGATATAAACTAGCGGTTCCGCTCTCCGGGCCTTCTTCTTTGTGGGATCTCTCCCTTGTGAGCGCTCATTCCCCTTGGAAGCCTTTTTTCTCCTTCACACGTGGTGGTCGCCATCTTAGCCTACACGTGGCTGGGGTTCTAGCCTGGAATCCTAAGCACCGGGCTTTTCCTTTTGCTGATTTGTATGCCTGAACCTGTGATAAGTAAAGCCTTTTAAAACTGCATCGGATTCCTGAGTTTTCATCCGTTCCTCGCCGGCCCGGAGGTAGAAGGGAACTCGCTTCCAGGCACTGTCCGGGACTCCGGCGGGCGCCCGACAATAGCTACTGAAGAAAGAATTAGTGATATCGAAGACGAGGTTTCAGAGAGATTCTCTAGACAATAGCAGAAGATGGAAAAAGACTCACAATCAGCGAACAGAGTACCGAGAGAAAATCGGGATGAAGCCAAAACGAACAAGATACGAATCACTGGGGTCCCAGAGGGCAAGAAGAAAACCTTGATGAAGAAGAAACTGTCAAAGCCATCATTGCTGAGAAGTTCCCCAAACTGAAGAACTCATGCTCCCAGATATAGGAGGCCTGAAAGATGCCAGCTAAAAGAAACCCTGTTGCAGGACTCCTCTAAGAGCCTTTCGCATCTGCTCTGGGTTGCCTCCTGCAAATCACTTCGTAGATAAGGGTGTAGTCTATTAGACTTTGGTACAGAGACATGCCATCTCAGAAACCCCCTTTCTCTACCCTATAAAGAGCTTTTCCAGGCAGATCTTGGCTCAAGACATTAGCATATAAAAGGGCCTAGGTGAGGTGCTGGGAGAGAAATTACCTGAGGGCATTTGACCCTCCCTGCTTTCCATAATAGTGGGAGGGAGGTCTGAGTTGCAGGGGGTATAAAACTAGCCTGCTTCCTCTCTCTCGCGCTTCTTTTTGGGCTCTCTCTTTGTGAGCTCGCACCCTTCTTGGGAGTCTTGTCTTTGTCTCCTCTTTACAGGGCCTTTACACGTGGTGGCCGCCATCTTGGCCTACACGTGGCTGGGGTTCTAGCCGGGAATCCTAAGCACCGGGTTTTTCCTTATTGCTGATTTGTATGCCTGAACCTGTGATAAGTAAAGCCCTTTTAAAACTGCATCGGATTCCTGAGTTTTCATCCATTCCTCGCCGGCTTCGGAGGTAGAAGGGAACTTCGCTTCCCGGCACTGTTGGGGACCCCGGCGGAGCTCCCCGACATCTGGCATCCCTGGGTGGGCACGACGAACATCGTCTGGCCTGATCATCATCGGACAGAGATCATCTGCCTCCGAACCGTGAGTAAAATGATGGATATCTCATGGTATAGATACATTGTATCTTTTATTGGGTCAGAACCATACATAGCCCAGTTAATGAAGTTCCTTTTTGAGAACTACTTTATCCTTTTACAAATCTTCTGGGTCCTTGCGATTCTTAAACTGTACCTCTGCATGAGGGCAATGTTTAATAGAGAGAGGGAGGAATGTAATAGATTGAATGCAACCTTAAGGGATGAGGTTTGCTCAGAGATGAAAGAAATGAGTGAGAATCATAAAATTACAGATAGACTGGTCTTAAAGCTTGAGGACAGACTTATTAAACAGAGTTTAAAATTCGAAAAGAAATTAGAAGAACAGGATTTAAAATTCGAAGAAAAATTAGAAGATCAGGAGAGCAAAATTATTAAACAGGAAAAGAAATTAGAAGAACAGGATTTAAAATTCGAAGAAAAATTAGAAAAACAGGAGAGTAAAATTATTATACAGGATTCAAAATTAAAGGAACAGGAAAATAAAATTACTAAACTGGATTCAAAATTTGAGGAAAAATTTGAAGAACAGGAAAGTAAAATTATTAAACAGGATTTAAAATTTGAAGTAAAGTTTGAAGAGCAGAAGAAGGCTATCAGTAAGATAAGCACCAACTTAGAGGGAGAAATTGACAAACAGAGAGTTAGAATCGAGGGACAGAAAGAAGAGGTCTGGAAGTTAGATATAAGATTGAAAGAACAAAAAGAAGAAATATATAGGAAACTTGGAAACTTAAACCAAGAAATGGATGTGTTACGCAGGGAGATTTCTGATTTCATAGCTTACCAATCAGGAAATAGCGCATACCCGATTCTGAGGCTTGACCCAACTAAAAGCCATTCACAAACACAGCCCTAAGGCTGTAGACTTGAAAAAGGTGTATACATTTCCGGCGAAAAAAATCTAAAAAAGAGTTCTAAAAAGAGTTCTAATGCGGCTGATAACTTAGAGGAGGAACAGGGAAACCCAAAGGAGGCAGGCTTTCAAACTGAAAATCTCCCCGGAGTTAATACCTTCCAAGGGGAAGATGCCCCTCTAACAGATACTACAAGCTCTGACGGGGAAGAATGGGAGGAACAGGTTAGCTCGTGCAGGCCCCAAGAGCCTTGCAGTTCCTCTAGTGGTCAATCTAATAATAATCAAAGAGCAAAGCCCAGCAATCTTTCTCATGACCAATCTAAATATAAAGCAAAACCAATTTATGAAGAATTGAGTATTGAGTCAATAAACCCATTCAGGAAGGCTTGCGACAAGTTTGGAATAACAAGTCCTTATTCTTTAAAATATTTAGCTGATTGGAGCCGAAGAGGAGAGTGGGTATTGTCAGACTTTGAAATGGTAGCCCGTACTTGTCTGAACGATTCACAGTTCGTACAATGGCAAATGTGGTATGCAGATGGGGTTAACATGAATATTGACACTTTAAGAGAATCTGGCCATAATGTAACTCTTGCCATGCTGAGAGGTGAAGGTGAATGGCAAGAGAAAGAAAAACAAGCAACATTACCTGAAGCTGTTTTAAAATTTGTTCGGGATACAGCATTAAAAGCATGGGAAAGAGTAGATGCCGACCCAGAATATCTAGGTAGCTGTACAAAAATTTACCAGGGTCCTAATGAACCGTACTTTGATTTTATTGGGAGATTAAGTCAGGTAATCCACAGACAGGTTCAAGACCCATCCGCTCGACAAACCCTAAAACGAACCTTAGCATATGAGAACGCTAATCAAAAGTGCCGAGCAATACTATATAGTATTAAGGAAAAGGAAGACCTCATGGGATATCTAAAGGCCTGTAGAAATGTTGGTTGGGCCTCCCATGAAACACAGAATGCTATAGAGGCTTATCCCATACAGCAGGAGGATCAGGATAGGGGTGAAATGTCGAACAGCTCCAGGGAGAGAAACAATAAACCTCAAAGGATAAACAATGATCAGAGAAACTATGCTAATAATCGCAACTCCACCCCTCGGAGGGCCCCACCTGGACCATGCCCAAGGTGCAGAAAGGGAAAACATTGGGCCAGAGACTGTCGGTCTCGGAGGCGAAGTCAGCCTCAGGCTTCATCTGGACAGATAACCTGCTTTAGCTGCGGAGGGGAAGGGGCACACCCGTAGAGATTGCCCATCTTCTAGAACTATCAATAAAGGGCAACATCCTAATAATCCCTTTATGGGAAATGTTACATGGACCCCCTCCCAGGTTCCACAAGCTCCGCAGGCTCAAATAACATCTATGCCTCCCCCAAATGCGGGAAACTGGGTGGGGGGCCAGCCCCAGGCCCAGCTGAATCCAGGGGCACTCTCGTTCATTCCACCTGCCCAGTATCCTCCGAATCAGAATCCACAGAATTACAGTCAATAAATACTCTCTGGCCTACCCCATCAGGCAATGGCAGTCTCGATATTCTCTGCCCTAAGACTGTCACAATATACCCAAGTCAAGATCCTTACATGCTAAAAACAGGGATAAAAGGACCTGCTCCCCAGGTAGTATGGGTTTAATTCAGGGGAGCGATTGGCTGAAATTTAAGGGAATTAAGGTGCATTTCGGACTTCTGGATCCTGAATCTCATGGAGAGATAATACTGTCAATCTCTGTGCCAACTAAATGGACTTTTAAAAAAGGGGAACCGCTTGCTAAACTATTATTATTTTTTGAGGATCCGTCTAGTCAGTCCGAACACCCTAGAACTGGTGGCTTAAACAGTACCAACCCTTCTGCCAACTTCATTGTTGGTTATACAGCCACACAGAACCAAGCCCACCAGCCACCTGCTAACTATCTAGTTGGGTACACTACCAGAATTTCTCAGGCCAAGCGGCCGGTTATACCCATCGAAATTTATAAAAGGAAATTCAAAGGCATGTTGGATACAGGGGCAGACATATCCATAATCTCCACCAAGTATTGGCCCTCTAACTGGGCCCTAAAGAAAGTGTCCCATAGCCTGAGCGGGGTAGGCAATATCTCCTCCTCTCTTCTCCGACAGAGTGCGAGGTGGCTGCCGTGTATTGGCCCTGAAGGGAACGTAGCCATGGTCCAGCCTTATATAGCCCCTATGCCTTTAACTTTATGGGGTCGAGACATGCTGGAGCAGTGGGGGGCAGTAATTCACATACCTCGTCCAATTCCCCATCGGGCACCTGTTCCAGCTCTCCATAATAAGCCTAACACAGGGAGTAACCCTTTTTTAATTGGGGCCGCTGTGGTTAAGCGCCCACCACCTATCCGTATTCAGTGGAAGTCTGACAAACCTATATGGACACCACAGTGGCCCCTCAATACCAAAAAGTTAGAGGCGCTAACAAATCTAGTGGAAGAACAGCTGAAATTAGGACATATTGAAGAAACGTTTTCAGAATGGAATTCTCCTGTTTTTGTGATACAGAAAAAATCAGGCAAATGGCGTTTGCTGATTGACTTAAGGAATGTAAATTCTACTATGGTCCCCATGGGAGCCCTGCAACCTGGGCTCCCCTCTCCAGCAGCTATTCCTAAAGATTGGCCGCTAATTATCATAGATTTAAAAGACTGCTTTTACAGCATACCTATCCACCCAGATGATCGGAAAAGGTTTGCATTTTCAGTCCCTTCTATTAATCATAAAGGTCCTTTACGTAGGTTTCAATGGACAGTATTGCCCCAAGGGATGACTAATTCACCTACGATGTGTCAACACTTTGTTGATGAGGTTTTGCGACCCATTCGTGCTAAATTTCCTGGTGCATACATCATCCACTACATGGATGATATCCTGCTAGCTTGTGATAATTCCAGAGATCTCCAGAATTTATATAATGATGTAATGACAGTTTTACCAGAGGCTGGCTTACAAGTAGCTACGGAAAAAATCCAGATGCAGCCTCCATATGAATATTTGGGCTATGCTCTTGACCGCACTACAGTGCGTCCTCAAAAAATTTCCATTAGTCAAAAAAGGCTCAAAACCTTGAATGATTTTCAAAAACTGCTGGGAGATATCAACTGGGTGCGCCCCTCCCTTGGGATTCCTAACTGTGAGCTCAGTAACTTGTTCCACACCCTTGAAGGTGATCCTGCTTTAAATAGCCCAAGGCAGCTAACTCCTAAAGCTCAGAAGGAATTAGACTTTTTCATGGATCGGCTTCAAAAATCTTACCTCTCCAGATTTAATCCCGGAGAAAAGGTATGGTTATTGGTCTTCAACACTCCCGAGTCTCCAACTGCTGCTATAGCCCAGTTATCTGGACCGTTAGAATGGGTTTACTTACATAACAAGCAGAATCGTACTGCTACACCTTACCTTGAGATGATAGCCAACCTTATAATTAAGGGAAGATCAAGAACCCAAGTATTACTTGGACATGATCCCCATGTAATTGTACTACCTGACCCTAAAAAAGAAATTGAAGCTGTTTTACCACTCAGTGAAATCCTTCAGAGAGCTTTAGCAGATTTTTCAGGAGAAATATCTTATCATTACCCAGCTGGAAAAACCTGGGAATTTCTGAAAAGGACACCTTTTGTAATTTCCACCATTGTCCGCTCCTCTCCCATTCCTGATGCTCCAGTGTATTATATTGATGGTTCCTCATCAGGAAGGGGTGGAATTACAGGTCCTTCATTGACCACTACTGTGCATACAAATTATAAATCTGCCCAACAAGTGGAACTCGCCACCCTGATACATTTACTATCCCATGTATCTGGCCCATGTAATGTGGTGAGTGATTCTGCATATGTAGTTGGTTTATTTCCTGGAATTGTCACTGCTTCTTTAAATGCCCATAATCCTATAATTCAGGAGCTACTCCATAAACTACAAGATCTCCTCCGAAAAAGAACATTCCCTATATACATCTCCCACATCCGTTCTCACAGCCGACTCCCGGGCCGATGGTTCGAGGAAATGAAGCAGCAGATCTCTTGGCAGCACCAGTATTTAAATCAGCTGAGGAAGAGCACCAGACTCTACATACAAATGCCCGCCGCCTTCATGTACACCATGGCATCCCATGGAGACAAGCTAGACAAATTGTCCGCAACTGTCCTGTCTGTGCTCCTTTACATTGTACATCTCATGTGGCAGGAGCAAATCCTCGAGGTTTACAGACAAACCAATTGTGGCAGATGGATATAACTCATACTAACTTATTTCCCAACAAACCTTTCCTTCATGTGGTCATTGATACATATTCTCGGTTCATATGGGCTGTTCCTATGACGTCTGAAAGAGCTAAATCTGTTTGTTCATTTTTACTCCAGTGCTTCTCCGTCATGGGTATTCCCCATACCATAAAAACAGATAACGGTCCTGCTTACACCAGCAAAACCTTCAAATCCTTTTGCGAGGAATGGCAGATCAAACATATTACAGGAATTCCATATAATCCACAAGGACAAGGAATTGTTGAACGTGCCCACAGAACGCTTAAAACTCAGTTATTAAAGCAACGAAAAACAAGTATGCCTCCAATGGATTCTTTATCTTTAACATTATTCACCTTAAATTTCTTAAATATACCTCAAGGAGATCCCTATACCGCGGCTGAACGTCACTTTCAAGAAGATATGCAAACTCAAAAAACAGTCAATTCACCTATCTGGGTGAAAATTGATGATAAATGGATTGCAGGTCACCTCCTCATTCGGGGAAGAGGTTATGCTTTCATTTCTACAGATGATAACCCTGCCAAGAAACTCTGGGTTCCTCTGCGACTTGTTAAGACTAGAATTCTCCAAGAATCAGAAAACAACTAATTCTTTCAATATAAAGTCTTAAATTTTAAATTGCAAGTTGCTGTTTAAACCTCCTGGATTGGTTCATTTTAATAATGATCTTGTTTTGCAGTCTGTGATCATGGTTCATGTCTAATATCTTGCCTTACAGCCTAAATGCTTTCTTTCTTAAATAAAAAAAAGGTGGAAAAATGGGTGGACTCCGAGCATAGTGCTCAATGTCAATATGTTTCAAGGATTAATGTTAGAGTTTCCTTTTTAATGTTTTGCTCACAGGTATTTGCAGAAAAAGAACTTGGATGCTGCAGATTCCTTCTATGATGCTCGAGGCTTTGGACTCTGATCACAGTGCTCATTACAAAAAATGTTTGCTAAATCAATGAAAAATTGTTTTTCTAATGATTCTGTTCACAGGATAAGATATTGGAATGCAGTAAACTTGCGCTACAGTGCTCAATACTCCGAGACTCCTAAAACAGTGCTCACTAAAAATTTAATAATTTGCAAAAAATAATTTTTCCCAATGCTCTATTCACAGGAAAAGACACTTTCTCACCATCATTTGCCGGCTTTATATTCATGAAGCGCTTGATTCGTTACCATTTATCACCCTAGATGGGTCATATATACAGCTGTAAGATATTGATCGATCAAATGTGTGTGTGCGTGTGTGTGTGCATGTGGTGGCCACCATTATGTTTGTGATTAATGTTGTGTCTATGTTATGTCTCAACTACTACCTTCTCAATTTCTGACCACTACAAACCTCTATTAAATTCATCAGCTCCACTGCTGATCCACTAGATTTATCAATTTTAAAATCATCAATTCTCATACTTATTTCCCTGCTCCACCCATGTTGGAGCTTCTTTATGCTCTTCTCTCCATCCCAGACTTGGATCCCTGCCAAGCCTTAAAATCTCTATTTGTGATTAATCTCAAAAAGTGTTTTTGTCTCTCGCCTAAAATTAAGCTACAGGTACAGTTACCGGTGCCAGTGTCCACTTGCTGAAGAAGCCCTGCAAGATGCCCACACCGATGTTCTGGACACCTGTTCCAGCACTCAAGACTCCTGTTCCAGAGTTCGAGATATTACACCGATGTTCCGGACACCTGTTCCAGCACTCAAGACTCCTGTTCCAGAGTTCGAGATATTTGTTCCAGTGTTCCTGAGACCCGATCCAGTGTTCCTGACAATTCAACGAGTTCCTGATCGCTGCTCTCCAGAGACTCATACTCATATGATCACCGCTATTGCTGTCCCAGAAGTAGCCCCACAGACTTTGTTCCAGACACCCGACTTTACATAAAATATAGCAAATTGACTCTCACAAATTATGGACAGTGCAAACTATAGTCCGTTATAATCAGACAGCTAGAAACACTTTGTCATGAACTTTGCTTTGGGTCCAAAAACAAGTTAGGATCCTAAAGTAACATGTATTATCATTTTGTAATTGGAATTTTTTTTTCTTATCTTAATTTTCTGTACGTTACTAAATATTTCATACCTTTTCAATTTTTATTAGTAAACTAATCAGGGGGAGTTGTTGCAGGACTCCTCTAAGAGCCCCCTTCTCTACCCTTTGGAAGATTTTTCCAGGCAGATCTTAGCTCAAGACATTAGCATATAAAAAGGCCTAGGTGAGGTGCTGGGAGAGATTACCTGAGGGCATTTGACCCTGCCAGGAGAAGTTTACATTTGGCTTGCAGCTCCTCCCAGCTCTGCTGGGAGGCTTTGAATTTTCATCCCTAGATAGCCCAGCCCAGAATGGGCTGGGCTGGGGAGTTTGGGCGGATTTGGTAAAAGCTCGAGCTAAAAATAAGCTGCAAGAAAGAAGCTCTCTCTTTTTTTCCCCTTTTTGCCTTTTCGGTTTCCCTTGGTGTTTTGCCTCTCTGTCCTCTTCATTCTCTGTTGGGCCTCAACACGTGGTGGCAGCCATCTTAGCCTGCACCTGGCTGGGGCCTAGCTGGGAACGCAGAGTCCGGAGGCTTTCCCTGCTCTTGGATTGTATATTGGAACCTGTAATAGTAAAGCCCTTTTAAAACTGCATCGGATTCCTGAGTTTTCATCCATTCCTCGCTGGCTTCGAGGTATAGGGAACTTACTTCCCGGCACTGTTAGGGACCCCCAGAGCTCCCAGACAGAGGGAGAGAAAAGAGATAAAGAACCCCGCCATTTTAGTAGGCTATGGGAGTGGGGTAACTCAGATAGGTTGGGTGGTGTGAAATAAAGAAGGCTGAGGGTAGGTGGGTGCTGGAACACTATGTGACCGAAACCTCTAAACATGAACAACGTTGTAATTGTATATATCTCACTGGGTATAATAAAATATTTTAATAAATAAAACATTCAAAAAAGAATTTTCAGGAGCCAAATGAGCAGTAAGCTTCCTTAGCAGACTTTATTAAGGAGGTTTTTTAGGAGAGGGGCAGGGAGAGAAAAAGAGTAACATGCTCAAGGGAGAGCGGGGCTACTCCAGAAGATGGAGAGGAGTAAGAGAGTATTAATATCTCAAGAGGAGATGTGGGCAACACACGTGCTTCAGGCACCACATGTGTTCGGCCACATAGCTCAGGCAGCATGTGTGTCCATGCAGCATGTGTGAGCCCTCCTTTGGTCAGGACGGCTTTATAGATTTCTCCCAAGTTACTCCTATATAGCTCTCAACCTAGGTTGCCAGGGCCGCTGCCGGGCGCGAGAGTAGACTTTGGGAGTTGGCTCTTGATTGGAATGCCTTGCAGTCTTCTCTGTGAACTGGGTCCTGGGGCTGAGGCTGATTTATTTTCCTGTGAGAGTTAATTTATCTAAAGCCTTTAAAGGGTCAGTGGCCCATGGGTTTCACTTACATTCCCTTTGGCCTTCCCTTCCCCAGGGTCTATGTGTTGAAGTGCTCTTCACTTCAAGTTTTGGTTTGGTTTTCAATCTGGGGTGTGGCTCTGTTTCTTCTTCTTCAGGAATTTTTTGTTGCCATGGGGCACCATCACCCAACCGCTTGCCCACAGCCATGATAGAATCTGGGTTGGCTGAGTGTAAGCAAAGCACCCTACCCACTGTACTGTCTCTCCAGTCTCCTGGAGACTGCCCAGGGCATCATAAATATGAGACAGTAGGGGCTGAAAGACAGTAAAGAAGTTGTAAGAACATGTTTGATCCTGAATACAACATGGCCACATCGCACCAGGAGAGACCCTCTTTCCACAGATACTCTTAGTGGGCTTTGACTCTGAAGGGCCAGAGGGCCCAAGCCGCACCCTTGTCCTTGGGTCTTGCACCACTGGCGAGGTAACTTGTATATCATTGTGAATGACCTCTAAGTCCCCTGAGCACCACTTAATGTGAAATCTGCACTTTCAATATGCTGACTCGAATTTTTGAAGTACCATTTTTGCTGACCCAGAAATGCAATCTTAGACCAAATTTGGGTTGCCTGATGAACACTTTGTTAGGGAAGAAGCCTAGAGGCTCCTACTGTAGACAGACAGAAAGGAACCTTGTAACAATCAACTTCTTTTCTGAAAACAATGGCCTCTATTCCTTTTACCCTTCAGCTTTGGAAATCTTTAATTTTTTGTATGGTTTCTAAGAGTTCCTTTCATCTTGCTAATCAGAGCACCCTCAATTGTATTTGACCTTCCATTTCTCTTTTCTAAAAAAAAAAAAAAAATCTATGCAGATTAGATGACCCTCCCTCATCCCCCAGGAAATCTATCTCCAATAAGGGAACAAACAAAAGCCCCTCACCCCACCCCAATTTATGCCCGGCTACACTATTTTGTTAAATTGTTCCAACACCACCCCTGAGGTGGGAAAGCTCCTGAGAGCTGACTCTTGAGGAACATGAACTAAGAAAGGCAGTAGATATGTAATCATATGCCAATATGGTTTAAGTATACTCAATTAAATAAGGTCATTAAATAAGGTTAAAGCTTTTATAATGTGCCCAGTATATAGCAAGATTCGCCACAGATGTACATTCCTCTAGCCACATTCATACAAATGTATCTTCTTTAACTTCTTTATTGTTTAATTTTTTTCAAGACTTATATGTTAGAGTTTGGTCCATTATATATATATATTTATCTATATATAAATATCTATATCTATAAATATATATATATTTATTTTTAAATTTTACTTCTACGCTTTTTTTGGGGTGGCTTCACAATTGTGCGATGCTCAGGAGTAACTCCTGACTCTTTGCTCAGGAATTACTCCTGGCAGTACTTGGGGGACCATATGGGATTCTGGGAATCGAACCTGGGTTAGCATGCAAGACAAACGTCCTCCCTGCTGTGCTATTTCTCCAGTCCCTGGTTCATTTTATTTTATATCTGTTTTAAAATTCAAAGAGTTATATTTCAAAAGCCACTGTTTAAAACATTTTTTATTCAATATTTCAAATATAAACAACTATGTCCAAGCTTTTTGTGGGAAAATAGGAATAACATAATTATTAGAGTTCTAGGTTTTTTCATTCTGAAAAAGGAAGAATTCTACATGACAGGGTGAGGTCATTAACAGGTATGTATTTATGATAACGAGAAATAACAATGTAATTGCAAGATTTAGAAGGATAAGAGGTAACTCCTAGTTTTGGAATGAAATAAGGTTTATGATGGAGGTCGGAGGGAAGTTTGGGTGATTAGAGTAAAATAATTTGAACCATTGTGTGATTTATTCATTAAAGCAAAATTTCATAACCTTTGATTTTATTTTTTAAAGAGTATTCTCAGAAATGTGCCTGTAAACATAATCTCCAAGCATGTAAATTCCTCTAGAATTCTGCCTTCTAGCTAATTCCTTTAACTTTGATCATGCTCCAGTAATAAATAGGTTTATGTTATGTCCCAGAAAAACACACATATATATGTAAAGTAAAACAACATGTTGACCAGACAATAGGAACTCCTTGTATTTATTTTCTTCACTTTAGAGATATGACTTATTTAGCGAAATACATAAGCCCTAAATAGATCATTCCTACCACCCTGCCTTCTCTACAGCATTAATCAAGAGACAGACCATTCTTATACTTTAAATTGTTTCCGTCATGTTCCTCTACAATAACTAATCCCCAAAGAGGCTAAGCTATCTAGTGCTTTACCAATTGAAAAGAGTATTAAAATATTAGAAGAAAAATAGGCACAATAAAGAGTTATCTATAATGGAGTTGTGGGGGGCAGGCCCCAGGGCTTAACACCAACCTAATTGCAGCTTTCAATTGTCTCCAAAGAGGAATTTCAAACTCATCTGGTTTTTCTTGGTCAATACTAAAAGGTCATCTATATCACAGAACTCCAACTTCCTCTCAAAGGAAGGTGACTTTTGCAGGGAAATCAGGAAAGCTGTCACATGCTTTCCCTTCTTTTCCAATTATAAGAACTTCCATTTTTGCACAGCTAACTGTAGCACCCCTTTCTACTTGCTATGGGGAGCACTGCCTAACCTAAGTGTTGTTTAATAAGACAAGTTAGAATTCTAAATTTATTTAGATGTATTTCAGGCTGACTGAATCTCTCATTGTAGGTGGGTTATCTGACTTCTTCATCAATGTGTTGCCAATGCAACCTGCTATTAAAACATTCGATCTAAAAACATTACAATATGCATATATATACATACATATATATATATATATATATATATATATATATATATATATCCCACATAAAACTCAGTGGCTTTTATATTAGATCTGTGTGTTTGAGTAAGTGCAACTTCCTTCTACTGATGCCATGACAGAGGTGAGAGTTCAGGACCTTAGTTCTCAAAATTTTCCTGAGCTTGTATTTAGCTCTTACAGTCCTGTCTTCTGCAGATTGTGACCTGTTATATTCAAGCAAAGTGCTGAAGCTTTCCCAAGGTCCTTCTGCCACTTCACTACCCAGAGTTTACTTTTGAACTTTTTTCATTAAAGTATTGTTTGCTCCAGTTATTTGCTGCCTCAAACATAGATGTTCTTTCAGCCATTTGCCTCTGATAGTTTTTTAACAGGTGCCACCCAAGACAAAGACTATTTTCACTAGTTTCAAATAAATTTAAAAATGAGACAAAACAGCTCAACTGATGAGTAACCTGTAGACAACTAGGGGTCTAGCAAAAGAGGTGAAACAATGACAATTCCCTGGCATTTCCTTTGTGAGTGTTCCATCGACCTTGGGTCCCATCCAGTAGTGGCTAATCTGTGTTATTCACAATGTTGGTGGCTATTAGTTTAAACTTGTGCTGCTGGATTTAGGGTCGATTCCAGATTCCTCCGGAAGCAGATCCTTGCAGAGGATGGAAGCATGCAAGGTAAAATGTAACTGAGTTATTTTATTAAGATTTAATCAGCCCCCCCAGGTTTACTAAAAGTCTTAGTTTAATTTCTAGGACTTCAAAAAAAAGTTAATTCTGACAGCTTTATCTTTCAAATTTTTTGGAGGATAATTTTTTGGAACTTTTAATTTAACTATATTATTAGCAAAAACTCTGTATTCATTATTTCCATTCAGGGGATGGAGCGATAGTCCGGTGGAAGGGTGTTTGCCTTGCATGCAGCCTACCCGGTTCAATCCCTGACATCCCATATAGTCCCCCGAGCCTGCCAGGAGTAATTTCTGAGTGCAGAGCCAGTAATAACCCCTGTGCATTCCCGGGTGTGACCCAAAAGAAAAAAAAACACATTACTTCATTCAATGCTTTCTTTGTGGGCTATGATATGATGTGTGTGTGTGTGTGTAGGTGTGTGTGTGTGTGTAGGGTATTGGGTTAAATATGCATCTGAACATGCAAAGTATGTATTTTAGCTATTCAAGTCATGTCCCTAGTTCCAATAACCTCATTAACTTATATTATATTTTATACTCTCTATTTCATTAAAATAAGAACTAAATCGATTAATGGCCTACTCTTTGGTTTCCATTATAGATATTTAAAAATCAGGATTCTAGGGACCAGAGTGATATTACAGTGAGTAAAGTTTTTTGCATTGCTTGCATCTGACTCAATTTCGATGGCCAGCACTGCATACAGTTCTTGGAACCCTGATTGTAGTGTTCCTGAGCACAGAGCCAGGTATTAGCCCAGAGCACTGCCAGGTGTGGCCCCCAAAACAAAACAAAACAAAAATCAGAACTAGTTAACTAAGGACATTTATATTTTTTAGTGCCTAAGGTGAAAGAAGGCAGCAACCCCTCCCCAACCAGGGCAGGCCTACTCATGGAAAATTACCATTTTGGGGCCTAAGTAACCCTTTTCATCCTGCTAACCCTTTCATCCTGCATCTGCAACAAAAGGCCCAGAACAAATTTCTGTTTCCCACCCTGGCAGATGTTGGGAGACCCCCCGCCCACATCCTGTTATCTGGTCTGACTTGCATTCCTTCACCTAGCAGTTGCTGACCTGCAATCCCGCATGTATGCCTAGCCTCACCAAATATAGAAAGAAGTATTGAGTGTGACCTGAGTGGTATGTGATGGCGACTTATTGCAAAGTGATTGGCTGCCTGCGCACAGATCTTGATGTAATGCTTTTAGTCTATTGGATGGTTATGTGTGGGCTCTTCTGTAGGGGCAGTAACTTTTCTTTAAAAGATCCCCCTTGAAAGGGCCTCGGTGCTCTTAGCCGCTGACTGCTTGTGGTCATGCTATGAGCTCGAGTTACTTGAATAAAAACCCCTTGCATTTGCATGGTTCCGGTCTCTCAGAGTTTTCCTTGATAGGTGCAGCATTCCAAGGCTTCCAGTCAGTCACCCCATGGGGTGGCTAACCCTTTCAAAAAGCGCACTGTCATGTAGAGTGCACCGTGAATGCAATAGCAATAAACAGCACATAATAGAATGTGCTAGAACACAGAGAACCAAAATGGGAAAGCATGTTGAATACTACAGGATAATTTAAGCTCTGAAGCTGCATATTTGTCACCATAACTGTGAATAACTAAGCCAAAATAAGTGAAACTAAAATTATTTTCTTTTTCACCAGTCTAAGTTTTGCATATATCTACTATTATGGGCTGAATTGAAACCTCCTTTTCCCCTTCCTATTTATATGTCAACATCTTAATTCTGAGGATTTGAGTATATCATTGAGTTTAGAGCAAGAGCTCTTTAAAGGGATAACTGAAGTCAAATGAGGTCAGAAGAGTGAGCCTTAGCCCTAAGTGACTGGTGATTGTAACCTGTGATATGGAAACAGATAACAACAAAGGCAGAAGAAAGACCCTGTGACGGCACAGAAAAGCAAAGTCTAAAAAGCCAATAAGAGAGGCTCCAAAACAAATCGAAGTTAGACACATTGATTTTGGGCTTCTAGACTCCAGATCTGTGAAAAAGATAATTTTCCTGGTTCCATCTTCTGTGGCATTTTACTATTGTAACCTAAATAAACTAACACAGCTACAATGTGTAGGCACATATGCATAATTGAAAATATATACATAGAGTCCTGTGCCTCTTTGTCATTTTTTTCCATTTACTCAACATTAGAACAACATATTTATCAATGAGAGGAATGAAGTATTATGTCCTTCTTTTATTGTTTCTGATCAAAATAGTTTAGCAGATAGTTTATAGATGATTATTGTGCTTTAAATGACTTTCTGCCTATTTACTGAATTTTCTTATGGGCTTTTGAATATTTTTTTTCAGATTCTGAGTCAACAGGTAGGATCACAAGATCAACTTAGATCAACTTGTTCATCCATGCTTGTTTTCCCCTATCTTGTGAAACACATGACACCTGCCCTATTTTTCTCATAGGTTAGGTAACCAGTCTCCATCTGGAAACAGATTGTTGTAGAGGTGTAATCCCATTTTTCTCTGCTTGAATAGTACTTTAGGGTTGCTGAACCTTAGCACCTCCAATTCTAAGTAGAATTGGATATAAAAAGGGGGATCATTTTCCTGGTTTGACCTGCCCAGATGGTTTTAACCCTATTTGAGTTGAAACACTGTACGTTTGGGTTCAAACTATGTGCTTTATTGTAGAGAAAAGATCAAATAAAGCAGAAATTCACCTACCTTTTTTCTTCTATGATATGAAACCTCACAAGTTATTTTAACAGAGTACAGGATGAATGCTCAATAGCTTCCAGGTTTTAAGGTCTATAAATTTCAACCACAGTACAAAGAACAGCATCTTTGCACAATCTTTCTACCAGCCAAATATCCTCTATATAGAAATTGATTTTAAACAGCTTTACTTCAAAAGAATGGAAACTTTAAACAATATATTTATTCATTAGAGCTTGGTGTTCAGCTGTTTGTTTAGGATATGTTTGTGGGAAGGACAAATTGCTTTCCTGTTGCTTAAAGCTGACTCTTTTTTTATCCTTTATTGTCATTTTGATTTATGGGTTTTTTTTTCCTTCCTTAATAGCTAGACAGGTTATGTGCAGTGGAAATGAAAATTTGGCAGTGTTTAAAGGACATCATTTTCACATGTGCTGAGATAATCTGGAAAATGAACTACACTAAGAAATTGAAAATAAGCATGTCAGCAAACTATTAAGCTTTTGTTAAACACACTAAAACTTTATGCACTTATTTATATTTGTATTGAGTTGTTTGAACTGTTGGTCTAAGAATTGGCATTTATTATTATGATTGGCTCTGACAATATGCCAAAAAATAGATGACTTTGTTTGAAATTCTCCTACATAATAATTTTTTTTTAAATTTAAAAACAGTTTTAAATAAGGTGTTGGCATTCTTGGGGAGAGAGATGGGTATAGTCTGGTATAGTGTTGGAATTATGTGTATGAGAAAAGCGACTGTTAATAGCATTGTAAACCATAGAACTTCAATAAAAAATAAAAAATGAAAATAAAACCCAAAACAAATTCTCCAGGAAAATCCCATAATGTCAAAAACAAACAAAAAAAGGACAGTGGTTGAACATCTTTGGCATTTTTGGTGGCCATCTTGGGTTGCAGGACTCTGTACACCAAAGCATAAACATTAACACTATCCTAAGAAAGATGAAGTAATTAAGAAATAAAGCATAAAGTGATGTCTATGAAAAATATACAAGTAAAAGCAGTAATAAAATTATTTTCTTACGGTTTAACACTTGGAGTTTGTTGTTCTATCGCCTCAGAATAACTATAGGAAATTCAAATGGAATGGAGTTTCACTTTGATTCTGATATTCAAAAAATATAGAATAGTGTTTTTAATAAGTCACTAAAACTTAACAAATAAAAATGGCATTTGGATGCTCTGCTCTATACAATCAGAACATCCATAAAACATCTTGCACTGCTCTCCTTATTTTTTTTATTTCGCTTTATCAGTGATGCTCAGAGGTCTATATTTCTTTCTTATAGCTCTAGGCATCAAGGAATATTTGATAGTAGCTTTTATCAAATGTAAATGATCTCAGGAGGAGAGGTAAGATGCCGCCAAACCGTGAAGCTTCACGGAGGCTGCTGTGAGAAGCTGGTTATGCCCGTTTAGTGAACTGTGTGGTAACCTGTGCTTTGCCCTATTTTACAGCTCAGAATAGTTCAAGAGAATTTTATCAGCCTCTGAAGCCCCATAACATCATGACTACATTCTATATGTATTTTGACAATTTGTGTCCAATTGATAAAAATAGTCATAAATTATTCATCCCTTGAAAGTAAACGTTGGTACTTTATGTTGGGGGGTGGGGTGGGGACTTCTGGCAGTGTGTAGGTGTGACATATGTCATAACGGAGTCTATTCAGGGTCAGTCACATGTGAGATCCCTTCACCGCCATTTCTCCAATCTTTGAAACCTGCTTTTGAGGGGAAGGACATACCGGGGCGTGCTCAGGAGTCAGGCCTGACTCTGAACTCAGGAATTACTCTGGCGGAGCTTGGGGGATCAATGTGTGATTCTGGAGTTTGCCTCATGGAAGTGAAGTGCCCTACCTGGTGTACTATTGCTCTGGTCTGAAAAATTGTGCTTTTTAGCCAGTATTTCCATTATTTACCCCTGATGTCCACCATTCTACTCTCTTCTTCTGTAAGTTTGTATTTTAAAAACATTTATACATAAAGGAGATTATGTGTTTTCTATTTACCTTATTTTACTTAGAAATATTCTCTTCAGAATTATCAATATTGCAATAAATGATCACGATTCTTTCTTTTTAAAAGGATAAATAATATTGGCTGACTTTGACCGAGAATGTGGAAAGGTAGGTCTACAGCTGAATCTGAAGAAAACTATGTTCATGAGAAATGAACTAGTTCCAGAGGCCCCGTTCACTCTCAATGGAACAAACATCTCTGAATGCAGCAGTTATGTATACCTAGGTCGAGAAGTCAACATGATGAAATACCTAAAACCTGAGCTGCGGGAGGGAAGAGAGCGGCATGGAATGCCTTAAGAGGCATCGAAGAAATAGCTAAAAGGACAAAGAACCTCCGGCTCCGGCACATCTCTTCGACTCCACCGTTTCTCCCTGCATTAACATATGCCTCAGAGACCTGGGCCCTACGAAAGCAGGATGAGAATGCTATGGTCTCCCAAGAGGCATCGAAAGAGCTATGCTTGGAATATCACGTCTCACTCAAGTGAGAGGAGGGAATCCGGAGTTCTGACCTCCGTTGCTGTTCCAGAGTCAGGGACGCTGTCCCGTTTGCCAAGGCATCGAAAAGTCAGATGGGCTGGACATGTAATGCGATTTGGAGACAACCGCTGGACTAGAGCCGTTACCGACTGGATCCCACGGGATGTCAAAAAGATCACGTGGCCGCCCACCTACAAGATAGTCAGACTTCCTTGTTAAGACCCTGAAGGAACGGTTTAAGGCTCTTCATATTCCTGAATCAACCAGATGCCATTGGGCTACATTGGCACTTGATAGGGTCCAATGGAAATGTTACTGGTGCCCGCTCGAGCAAATCGATGAATAACGGGATTCAAGTGATCAAGTGATCAAGTGAAATAATATTGAAGACACACATACACACATGTGAGGAATGCACTTATTTTTCATCTTTTGAAGTACAAACAGATGGAATCCTTATTTGACTAATGTTACAATAAACATGGAAGACAAATGCTTATTTGACATACTTAATTTCCTCAGGATATATACATAGAAAGGGGATTGCAGTGTCATCTGCAATTCTTTTATTCTTTCTGGGTCACACCCGGCGACGCTCAGGGGTTACTCCTGGCTCTTTGCTCATGAATTACTCCTGGTAGTGCTCAGGGGACCATATGGGATGCAGGAGATCGGAACCCAGGTCGGCCGTGTACAAGGCAAACACCCTATCTGCTGGGCTATCGCTCCAGCACCTGCAATTCTATCTTTAATTAAAAATAGCTATCATTAATTAAAAATATCTCCATGCTGTTTTTAATAATAAATGTACCAATTTATATTTCTGCAAACATTGCACAGGAATTTTGTTTTCTTCATTTCTCCATCAACTATCTTCTCTTTTTGCTAACAGAATTATAATACAATATATCACTGTGCTTGTGAATTTATGTGACATCATGTTGAAGATGTTGAACCTACGGCTCTGGGCACATCCTCTTTGACTCCACCATTCTCCCTGCATTAACATCTGCCTCAGGAGACCTGGGCCCTCC
>JAJIBD010001624.1:67500-70522 GCA_021461705.1 Cryptotis parvus
CAGTGCAGTGAAAAAACCTTGTCTCCACTAAGATACATCATTTGGAGACATGAGTGTTTCAACTCAGCCTGATATGATTGTCTCACTCTAATGTCAATTTCTGTCCCTACCCTATTTGGAAACTTGTCACTTCATATTCTCTGGCTCTCTAACTTTGTCCAGAGGGAATGAATGATGGTTGTAAGGCTGAACCAGCCCATAAATAGTCCAGAGTACAGATGGGTATAACACTACAGCAAGTAATTAAAAACAATCTTGCTCCCTTGGAAACCACCGTCTCCCATTACACTGGACTCTGTATCTTGGCACTGTCAGCTTGCTGGCTGCTCTCTGTGCCAGCTCACTTAAGCTGGCATTGACACTCCATGCATCTGGCAGTCTTTGTCCTGGTTATTGAGTTCCTCTTCACAGCTGCCAGGTTTTGGTCAAAGGCTGTCCGGGGGTACTTTGAAGCCTTTCCAAATATTTGGGCTTATGTTTGGGGGCTGGCTTGTTATGATGTGCACTTAATTTCCTTTTTTCTCTCTCAGACTATCCTATTTGACTGGCAATTTTGTTTCCAAATAGGGGTTAAAAAAAGAATAGAAAAAAGTGTTTGGTTTGACAGAGAGGGTCCTAATTCTACATTTGTTCCTGTGTTACCCATTCAGGTACATTCTCAGGAGAACAAAGGGATCTGTGTAAAGACACAGCTTGAGCTACTTCTTGAAGCATTTCGGTTGGAGATTAAAAGCAATAGCAAAAATATCCTGTTGTACATGGAGTTTACCACTTGCAAGCTGGCTTACAAATGTTGTTTTCTACAGGCTTTTTGTTAGGAAAATAGCCCAGTAACTCTCCTCTGTAAATAACAATAATATACAAATTTCCCCATTTCTCCACTGCCGGCATATGTACAAACACATAACCTTCATAATTGACAAGGGAAAAAAATTTGTCTTATAGTGTTGCACTTAGAATTTAACTCAGATAAAAAATGTATTCGATATTGCTACAGTATCCAGAAAATTTCTTTCTTTATTGTTTATTTTCTCTCTTATCAAGTATCTAAATGCTGAGTTTAAAAGCAGTACTGCTCAGAAGACAACTGTACGCTTACATTGCTAAGCCGCTTCTTGCCAAGCCCAAGTAATGACATAAAAGGACAGACCTCATGCTTATTAGATTGAACTTTTTCCGCTCTGAGTCCCTGAGTTCCTTCTACACTGAAGGGATAGATTTTCGAGTGTCTGTCAACTTATTCACAAATTAAATTTATCTAAGTTATTTATTGATATTTTCTGTCATTCTGAAAAGACTTTAGTTGTTCCTTTCTGTGAACCTGTTTTCTATTGGTTGACTGTAAACCAAAACACTTTTTATATATCCAACTTTTTCCTGAATCATGGACCAAATCTGGAGTAAATTTCCAGCTAATTTCTTTCTCACATTTATAATTTACACACTAGACTACTTTTTACAACATGGGAGGTGATTTGTATAAAATTTAGGCATTTTGGAAAGATGCACAGTTATGTAGTTGCGTTTTATAAAAACTATACCATATAAGACAACACTTTAGCAAATGACTTTGATCAGTGGCAATTTCTTCTTTTTGTTATCACTGGGCTCTTCATATCTGTCTATACTAGTATGTTCATAATTATTTTTTTTTTTGTTTGTTTTTTGAGAGGGGTCACACAGTAACATTCAAAGATAACTTCTGGTAGGACTTGGGCAACCATATGTGGTGCCAGAGATTAAACCCAACTTAGTCACATGCAAGGCAAATGCCCTACCCACTGAACTCTCTCTAGCCCTCATATTTCTTTTCCATTTAACATTTTTTGTATAAATAGAATCATAAATTCCTTTACAATGACAATTTTTTATTTCTGCAATTTTTTAAATTTTATTTAACCACTGTGAGATATGCAGTTTTTTCAGTTTTTTTTAATTAATCTTTCTGGAAAGCAATATGGACATTCTTCCACAATGTTTTTACATAGTAAAAACTTACTATGAATTATTTTAAAGAGATTAAAAATAAAAATAGCATGGTCCAAATACATGAAACTAAAATGACTTCCAAATATAAACAAAGTCATTGACAGTTTTTAAATTTTTTTAAAATATGAAGCCACACCTGGGGATGCTCAGAGATTACTTCTAACTTTGTGCTCAAGGATCACTCCTGGCAATGCTCAGGAGAACCACGTGGGGTTCTGAGGACTTAACCTCCAGTTGGCCATGCTAGGTAAGCCTACCTCTTATACTCTCGCTCCAACCCCCAATAGTACTTTTAGTATAGTTTATTGCATGAAAATGACAACAACTTTATTTTCTATTTTCATGAGAAAATATTGTTCCTGAGTAATTCAGAAGCAGGCCTGAATTACTCAACACAGCTATTTTTTGTTTAATCTTCTTGCAGTTTCTTAACAATCTCTCATTTGAGAAACAGTTGCTATTAGTTCTTAGCTAGAGAAAAGATAAAAAAAACAATTGAAGTATAAAATAATTTATAGGATGAATACCTCGAAGATTGGTTGTGATGGTGGGTGTAAATTTTTTAACAAACCAACTTAATTGTGTCCTTTTTACAAGATTTAGCAAGCTGACAAATGGCATCATTATAAGATAGTGTTGTATTAAGCTCCATTCACCCTTCGGGCAGACACAGAGAGGCCTCTATAAAAATGGGCTGCATACCAAAACAGAAAAAAAAGAAAAAAATAGCACAGATGAGTTTAATGGGAAGAACTGCATCTGCTTAGGCAAAAAGAAAATTTCTCTAATCATAACCGATATATAGTTGAGGTTGGAGCAGCAGATGTTGCTTTGCAGTTTAAGAAATTGGGTCTAAAATTCATTGAAAACATAAACCTATGCAATGGTTGGACTTTCAGTTCCTGGCCAACTCAAACAGAACCTGGAAACTCAGCTTCTCTTTTAGGTTTGCACTTGCGTTTCTAACTAGAGGCAGAAGACTGAGAATGTGTTGTCCTTGGCATTAAAGGCTTCCAAACAAAACACAATCAAC
>JAJIBD010001625.1:0-55030 GCA_021461705.1 Cryptotis parvus
CGCACATGTGTTTAGTAGTGTGATTTCTTCCTGGTATACATATATCAATAAGAGAAAAAATAAAAACTATATGATCCTATCAATAGATGCAGAAAAAAGCATTTGACAAGATCCAGCACCCATTCATGATGAAAACCTTCAAGAAAATGGGAATTGAAGGAAGCTTCCTCAAGATAGTCAAAGCCATCTACCAAAAGCCCACAGCGAGTATCATTCTCAATGGGGAAAAATTAAAGTCTTCCCCTTAAGATCAGGAACACTACAAGGTTGCAGTCTCTCACCTCTTTTATTCAATAGAGTACTGGAAGTACTCGCCATAGCAATCAGAGAAGAAAAGGACATCAAGGGCATCTAGATAGGCAAGGAAGAAATCAAGCTATCATTATTTGCAGATGACATGATAATATACCTAGAGAACCTTAAACTCTCTACCAAAAACTCCTAGAAACAATAGATGCATATAGTAGAGTGGCAGGATACAAAATCAACACCCAAAAGTCGGTGGCTTTCCTATATACAAATAACGAAAGAGAAGAAAGGGATATTAAGGAATCGATTCCATTCACAGTTGTACCACAGAAAATTAAATACCTAGGAATCAGCTTAACCAAGTGTGTAAAGGACCTATACAAAGAGAACTACAAGACACTGCTTCAAGAAATAAAAGAGGACAGGAGGAAATGGAAACACATTCCCTGCTCATGGATGGGGAAAATTAACATTATCAAGATGTTAATACTCCCTAGAGCTTTGTACAGATTCAATGCAGTCCCTATAAGGATACCCATGACATTCTTTAAAGAAATTGACCAAACACTCCTGAAATTCGTATGGATTAAAAAACCCCCACGGATAGCTAAAGCAATACTTGGGAAAAAGAAGATGGGGAGGCATCACCTTTCCCACCCTCAAAGACATGATCAGTTAATCTTTGATAAAGGTGTACAGAGTCCAAAATGGAGTAAAGAAAGCCTCTTCAACAATTGTGCTGGGAAAACTGGACAGCTACATGTAAAAAAATGAATTTGGACCTGTGTCTAACACCTTGCACAAAAATTAGATCAAAATGGATTAAAAATCTCAATATCAGACCTGAATCCATAAGGTACATTGAAGAAAATATAGGAAAAACCCTCCACAACATTGAAGCTAAAGACATCTTCAAAGGTGAAACACCATTAACAAAGCAACTAGAAGAAAAGATAAACATATGGGACTACATGAAACTAAAGAGCTTCTGCACCTCAAAAGAGACAGTGACTAAGATACAAAGGCAGTCCACAGAATGGGAAAGAATATTCACCTAATACCCATGTGATAAGGGGTTAATATCCAGGATATATCAGGCACTGGTACATCTGTATAAGAAGAAAACAGCCAACCCCATAAAAAAATGGGGAGAAGAGATAAACAGAAACTTTGACAAGGAAGAAATTGAATGGCCAAAAAGGCATATGAAGAAATGCTCATCATCATTAATCATCAGAGAGATGCAAATCAAAACAACAATGAGATATCACCTCACACCACAGAGAATGGCCCATATCCAAAAGGGTAAAAGCAACAAGTGCTGGAGTGGATGTGGGGAAAAGGGGACACTCATCCATTGTTGGTGGGAATGTCGATTTTCAACCTTTCTGGAAAACAATATGGACATTCCTCCAAAGACTAGAAATTGAGCTCCCTTTTGACCCAGCCATACCACTCCTGGGAATATATCCTGGGAAGCCAAAAACACACAGCGGAAACTCAATCCACACTTTTATTTTCATAGCAGCACTATTCACAATAGCCAGAACCTGGAAACAACCAGTATGCCCGAGAACTGATGACTGGATAAAGAAGCTTTTGGTACATCTACACAATGGAATACTATGCAGCTGTTAGGAAAAAATGAAGTTTTGAAATTTGCCTATAAATGGGTGGACATGGAGAAGATTATGTTGAGTGAAATTAGCCAGAAGGAGACAGATACAGAATGACTGCATTTATTTGCATGACATAAATATACCAGGTGGTCTTACCAAAAGTGGAAATTACTGCAAACGTGGAGGGAGTCAGAGGTTAGGTAAGACAGACAAGGGAACATGTGTGAATAAACGTCCAAAGGGCTGATACCAACATAGAACTGTGCATTAAATATAGGCAAAAAAAATGTACACGATGGCTTCCAAGTGTATGTAGTGCAACCCACAATGTGTAGGAGAAGAAAGGGAGAGAGAGGGAGAGAGAAAAGAGGTAAATAACCTGCCATTTAGGCAAGCTATGGGAGGGGGAGGGAATTGGAGACATTGGTGTTGGGAAATGGACACTGGTGGAGGGCGGGTGCTGGAACACTATGTGACCGAAACCTCCAAATATGAACAACATTGTAATTGTATATCTCATAGTGGTATAATAAAATGATTAATTAAAAAAAACCCAGACTATTTTCCCAGAGAGACCACACCAGTTTTCATTCCCACAAACCCTCTACAGGAGTTCCTTATTCTTTATAACCTTACCAATCCTTGTTCACACCAATCTTTTTTATAAGGTAAATTTTATAGTATGAGTTGATATCTCATTGTGATATTGATTTTACTTTCCCAGATAATAAGAATATTGAACACTTTTCCCCATAGCTCTGCTTTGGAGAAGTATATATATATTCAGAACTGTTACCCTTTTTGAAGGGTTGTTGTGTTTTTTTGTTGTTAAGCTGTGAAATTCATTAGCCTCTCATTCTAATACCTGGGGTTAGTCAAAGAGGCCCAAAGAAGATGAAGAATTTCACCTGTATCCCAAAGAATGGGCATGATTTTGAAATGTAAATTCTAGTGGAGAAAACAAAGCAGAATTGCATGTGAAAGTCAATACGTGAATATGAGTAAAAGCAAATAAGCAAACATCTATATATGCATGGATACTTATAGAATCTATTTTCATAATGCTTTAGGCAACAAAGCTAAACTCTCCAAGATTTAGTGTTCACATGTACAACTAGGGTTGTACATGTGAACATGTACAATATCATCATATATTGCAAGGATTCCTGTCCCGCGAGGTGTTGCAAGTATGGCTGCAGTGCATTGGCAGGTGGCAGACAGGAGACAGACTTGTCTACACCAAGGGCTCTGCCCTGTGGGCCTTGGTTGGTTGATGGTCTGACAAAGAAAATGATTGGGCCTCCTGGGATGAACCCAGAGCCATGGCAGAGCCTGGCAAGCGACCTGTGGTGTATTCAATATGCCAAAAACAGTAACAATAATGGACCTCATTCCCAATGAATGGAGACATTACTGGCGCCCACTCAAGCAAATCTATGAACAATGGGAAGACAAGTCACAAGTGATTGCAAGCATTAAATGGTATATCTGAATTCTCATCATGGTATCAAAAACATAGCAAGTGCACAATAAAAGCTTGACTGTTAGTGTCATTAGAACTGTGGTACAAGCATTTAAAATGAAATAAGGCTGGTTCATCTTATAGCCAGAGAAATTGTATAAGGATGAGGGATAAAGCTCTTACCTTGCACAGGGTCAACCCTGGTTCCATCTCCACTGTCACAAATGATTCCCTGAGCACCAACAAGAATGATCCCTGAACACAGAGCTGTAAATTAGCCCTGAGCACCTACAGGTAGGGAAGTTCCCCAAATACACCTGGATACTTTTTTATATACCTCTTGTAGTAGTCCTAGGAAAAGGCAATGAGGACCTGAAATGAGACATAAACTATAGAAATTAAAATAAGAGGTCAATCTGAAAAGGTTTATAAAGGGAGACTATATAAAGCCTAACAAGTGTTTATCTAGTTGAAGCAATAGAGAGCCAAAGTCCTTAAGCCTGAGTCTGGGAGAGAATGGTGATGTTATTAATCAGAAAGGATAAAATGTGAGAAAATGAATAACTTTGTAACTTTACAATACAATTAAAAAGGGCTTTTAGAGGTTTCTTTTTTTTAGCTTTTGGGGTCACACCAATGCTCAGGGTTTACTCCTGGCTCTATATTCTGGAATTATTCCTAACAGAGCGCTGGGGACCATATGGGATGCTGGAATCAAACCTGGGTTGGTCATGTGCAAGCCAAACACCCTCCCTGCTAGACTATATAGCTCTAGCCCCTAAAAAAATATTCTTAAGAAGAAAAAAAACTTTTGAAAAATAGAAAAGACACTAGTTAAGCTTTGGCTCTGCGTGAAGGAGTCTAGCAGGTAGGTGGAAAGGAGATTTAGGACAAGAAAGAGGAGTCAAGGTTACCTGTCAAAACTATTGGGGGACATTGTTGGTGGGAAATGGGCACTGGTGGAAGGATGGATGCTGGAACACTGTATGACTGAAACCCAAACATGAACATCTTTGTAACTATATATCTCATGGTGGTATGATAAAAATATTTAAAAAATTAAAAACTATTGGGGGGCGATGGCTGAGAGTGGAGGGTTCAGAGCAGAGGCGAAGTTGCTATAAAGAAAAGAGAGATGGGAACTAAGGAGAGGGCCACAAAGCCTGAACACCTAACAAGGTCACCAGCAGGCAAATTGTTCACAAACTGTCAAGTGTTGCCAAGACTCACATGGATGAGAAACAAGGAAGAAGCCTGTTGTGCAGCTCCCAGAAAGCTTTCAACCTATGGCACAATTGTGGTTTTCTCTTTTGATCACTTGATAAGCAGTCAACTGAAATAATCGTGCTGCTCCCCTTTGGGAGAGGCTGTGGTTCAAATGAGTCCCTGAGCCAAGAGGATTTGCTCCAAATGCTTCAAAGAACTGTGTTGATCATTACAAAATCTCTTGAGTCTGCACCTTCAGTCCAATTTCCAAGTTAAGGAGACACAAGCAAGTGCTTTGCAGGAAGACAACAGGATAGGAATCAGTCTCCCCGTGATCACTTGGGAGGTCAGAAGCAGAGTGTGGAGGAAGTCAGCACCAGACAGGGAGGAGACCACAAGTTTCCCAGGTACCAGCTTCAGCACCTGTAATCACAATGGTTTCACAAAAGAACTTGAGAGGTAATTATTCTATTTCCAAATTCCTCGGGCAAGGAAACATAACTAAGAAAAATTAAAGTTGGCCAAGATCAAAGGCTAAGTGAATAGCTGAACTACAAGTTGAACTCTTATTTGTCTGACTCAAATGTTTTTGCTACTCATTAACTTCTCCTTTCAGATGTGTGGACATTCTTGTGATATTCACCACCAGCCTGTCCCTGAGGTAGTTTCACTCTGAAGGTGAGAGACAAGTTTCAGTTTGTGGCATTGGCATCCCTCCCTTAAATCATTCTTCATTTTGCCATATTATGAGGTATCCACCATTATATGTATATTATATTATATATATACAGATATATATATATATATATATTCTGTAGATATTCTATTTTTAAATGTCTTTGTGATTGAGCTAAAGTAAACTATACCTACTTCATATTAACTTTTCCCCTATGTTCTTCCTTATATGTCCATGAAAAGGTAAATCTTAGCTAGAACCTATCTAAATGCATTTCATCATTGGAACTGCAAAATGAAAATGGCAACAAAAGGCATGGGGTCTAAGCAATAGTACAGCCAGGTTGGACACTTGCTTTACACTTGCCAACCAAGTTTGATCCCCAAAACCCCATATGGTTTCTGAAGCCCAGCAGGAGTGATCCCTGAGCACAGAACCAAGAGCAATCCCTGAGCACAGCAGGTGTGGCCCCAAAATAACAACAACAAAGCTTTTTCCTAAAAAAGATCTAAAATTACTAGTAAGCATTTACTTCAGATACTTGTGTATAATGAAAACATAATAGTGGTTTTATATTAGAAACATGATAAATAAGAATGAACTCAGAATTTATGTGAAAATTAATTTATCAATGTAATAAATAGCTTTTTATGCTTCCCCAAACAATCACTAAAGAGTCTTCCTCGCCTTGGGGAAGTTCAGAGTAAAAGTATGTCTAAACAGGACTGCAGATTTGCTCAAATAAATCACTACTTGCCAACATTAAGAAGAAACAGCAATTTATAGGCTGCAGTGGATACAAATTTTAAAAATTATGATCTGTCCTGAGGGAAGCTACTCCCATACAAATGCATTTACACAAAAATAATTGGAGAAGTGCGGAAGCCTGGCCACTTACTACATTTTGTAGTACTGTAAGGTTTTATGGCCAACATTATTGGCCTAGGTTAAGGTACTTACCAGACTCAATCTCAGCCCCCAAAAAATTTATAATAGTCAAACTGTATTCAAACCAGACCTGCCCCTTTACAACAGTATCCCAGATTCTTCATATTTGAATACTAAAGTTTCTTAGCTCTTTATCACACTACTTTTCAAAAAAACAGTTCCTTACCTACAATAAGAAGACATTGAAATATTCAGATTTCTAAAGTATTTGACAAGGTGATTTGTAAGTTGGGTTGGGAAGGATGATCCCTCGGGGTTTTGTTAAGATTAAAACTAGGATCAAGTCTGTTTTCTTCTCTTTGGCCAGTGTGCATGGAAATTTTTTTCCTTTTAAGGCATTAGCTAAAGACAAATCTTAAACCCCACCCGCACCCTTATGAGCTCACATGAAACCACGTTTCTGTACATCATCTCCCAAGAGCTTTGCTTCATTTTCAGGCCAACTGTAGTCTAATTTCTTCCATGCTAAGTCCTCTCTTGCCCACACCCACAGCTCTAATGGATACTTGGCAAACTCTTTCCTCTATTAGCCCCCTTGTCTTATTTTTCATTGACTCACAAAAGCTGTTAAGTTGCGATTGTATGAAACAAAACTAGGGCTGGAGTTGCAGCTCAGTGGTGGTGTACATCTAGCTTGTGAGGTCCTAGACTCTCCCTAGATCTCCCAGGATCCACCACAACACACAAATACTCATACACACCCCAGGATCCACCACAACACACAAATACTCATACACACGAACACGCACACACACACACACACACACACACGCACACACAATCATGTAAGTTGAAGCCTCTTTCAATTCCTCTGACTTCTCCCTTCACTACTGCCCTCATCTCTGTTCTCCTCAACCTACATTCTCTTCAGGGTCAATGGAAAACCTCTAGCTCTAAGGCCTCCTTTATCTCCCTGCATCCTCCCATTTACTTCCCCCACTGGAAAACATCTTTTCCTCCCCCACCTTCATTGCTTTCATCCAGGAACCAGCCTTCTTCCATCATCTTCTGGAAAATCTTACTTCATCAAGAATTGTCTCTCTGATCTAAACATTCTCCTCATTAGGTGATTCTCCCCTTAGCAGACAGATGTTTTTAGATTTCCCAGAACTTCCCTGGTCCACAACTTAAGTTGACATATTCAAAGTTGACAGCTCTTGAAAAGGCTTTTCAAAATGCACTTCTTTCATTAGCCTTTATAATTTGCTCAGCAACCCCTATATTCATCCCAACACAGAGTCCATTCCAGAGACCAAACCACCTTTTTGCTGAAGTATCTAATAGAGAAAACACATTAAACAGGTTTAAAGTCACTGACTGAAAAGGTAACTGTCAGGGTTCTCTGGGTGCCCTGACAAAATCCCAGAGCAGGTACTGAGATCCCCTTCTGCCCCAGGGGATCAGAAGCCAGTGCAGACGAAGAAAGATGCAAGAATCCAAAAAAGTTTCAAAAGGCTTTACTCACACTTGTTCTTGTATACAATCTAGTAACAGGAAAAGCCTAGACTTTAGGTTACCGAATGGACCCCAGCCACGTGTAGATTTAGAATCCTCAGCCAAGATGGCCACTACCACATGCTAATGCCCAACAAGGAAGAGAAGGGAGAAGAGGAGAGGAAGAAAAGGCAAAAAGGTGAGGAAGAATGCAGGCTACAACTTTTATAACTTTTCAGCTCAGACAGGCCCACATCAAAGGAAAGCAGTTAGGGTCAATCCCCTCAGGTAACTTCTCCCAGGACCTCACCTAGCCCCAATGAAAAGTATTTCAGGGCTCACCCTTGGTTCTCCACCAGGCCCTATGTAGATGGGGGGAGGGCATCTGAGATGAATTGTATCTCATAATACAAAGGTATGCATCTGTATCAAGGAATATTCTACAGCAAGGTATATATTTCTCCAAGCCTTCACAAGATTCTCATCTTTACTTCATAGTTGTTTTGTATATCAACCTTTAGACTTATTAGAGAGTAATACTTGCTTGCTTGGAGGCAAACAGCATTTCTCTCTGGTCTAAATACTTAAAAGATCCAACATGGCCAGTTAAATGTACTGGTAATATGTATCTAGTCCCACGATGATTGTGGTAGCACAAAAATAAATATTTATACCAGCTAGCATAGAATACATGGTAAGATATACTGCCACATTCAAACTGTTTTATTGACCTTTATCTAAGGTGGCCTGCAGGAGGTAACTCCAGGCAAGATGCAGAGGCTCTGGGCAACAGTGTACTGCAACAGGTGATGAGATTGCTCTGAGATATGCCTTCTATTAGGTAAGAGCTGCATGAAGCCTCATTACTTCTTAGGCCTGAAAGAACAAAGGAAAATAGCTAGTTAAGAGATAATTCATGGGGTGGAACCCAAACCTCTGCATGAATGAAAGTGGGAATGGGGGGAGAAAGCTGATTCCCATCGTGTTAGAAAAACCATATCCAATGGCTGTTGAACTCCAAGGCCTGAGAGAAGAGGTGATAAAGCAAACTCTCCTCTAGCCCTGCAGGCCTCCTCTAAATACAGTGTCTCTGAAAATGGCAAAACGGAAGTGTGCTTTGCAGAGTTCCAGCTCTAATATCTGAAGGTGAGCTCAGGGAGTTAAGTCATAACATTCCTGAAAGTGAATAGAATCTTGGAAGCCTCAAATACCATAGGAGATGAAAAAAATCAACTTCCCTAGTTCAAACCTCTCTTGAGCTCCAGATTCATCTCATTAACCCGTACTGGAATATTGGTTGGGATGCCCCATACTTGCCTCAAACCCAGTATGTCCTAGAGCATTCTCACTCTCCTTTTGCCTTTTCTTTCCCAGCTTCCCTTCTTCCACCCTGTTTTCCCAGAACCATTAATATCACTATCATGTACAAGAGAAACACATTGTGTTATTGCATGAGATATTTCCTTGTCCTTCACACCCCACATCCAGTCACACAAGTCATCAGACTGAGTCCCATTTCCCTGGGGATAGAGAGGAAGAAAGAGACCTGAGAGCTACCAAAGTCCCTATACTAAGACTTTCTTCCACTTCAAACCCATGTGCTCCTCTCCTAATCCACCCCCTTCTTTATTATTGGTTTAAGGCCTAATATGGCGATCTGTACATTTGACTCTGCTGCCAGGAAATCCCTGTACAAACAGCAGTCTTTTAGAAATGCAAAACCCTGATCTATACTTAAAGCCCTTTACTAGCTACCCTTCACATTCAAAAGTCAATTCTCTTCAGCACAACTTAACTCTTAGTCTTAATTCTTATCTCTATTCCTAACTTCCCACTGCCTTGCTCAATTTAACTCTAGCTCATTTGAAACCAGTACGACTCAACTTCTGCAATCTTGCCATCTCCTTTGCCCCCTCATGCTTGTACATTGTTTCCTTCTTGACTGATCTTCCTATTTCCCATATCTTATTCTTCCTCCTATCATCAGGGTTGAGCATAAGTTTTGCTACTGTCAAGAATTCATTCAGACTCTGGGGCCAGATACTTAAATGTGGTTGACCTGGGTTTGATCCCCGAATCCCATGTGATTCCCTGAGCACTGCCAGGAGTAATGTCTAGCATCACCTTGTATGACCCAAAAAGCAAAAAAAAAAAAAAAAATTCAGTCTTTGTCCCCAGTCGCAGCCCAATCTATTAGCACTGCTCCCATGAGCTCCTATAATACTTTGTGACAAAGTCTTTTAGAGATTTTGCTGAATGGTTCAGTGTGAGTGCTTTGAGATCAAATTCTGTTCAATTCCCAGCACTTTATCTTGCTGTCTGTGAGAATTCAGAAAAATTAACACTCCCGTCCTTCAGTTCCACATGCATAAATCAGTTATAATAGTGTATTAGTGCCTTCTCTATAGGTGGTTATAAAAAAGTAAGTGAGATAATTATTAAATACCCAATCCCACTTTTTCAGTGTCTGATTTAATTCTCTGGCTGTTGGAACACATAGATTATTTTGAAACCAGGCCACAAATTAATAGTATACAACTTTAGAGTAACACTGTTTTTCTGCTAAAATTTATAGTCACGTTTATTTTGGCAGGAACCAGAACCAGATGCAAGCTATAATTGCCTCAAGTTCATGATTATTTAGGGATGAGCTCGTCTCACATTTTCTTAGGAATTAAGGCCTCGTACTTCCTATAGGGAAAAAGAGTGAATGCTTTGCCAGCCCTGGACTCTGATGGCATACAGTGAGTTTGGTGAGAATGCCATTAACTTTTTCATGGGAAAGTTGGAGTTGGCTGCCAATTCTGTATCTACTTTCCAATTTGGTCAGGATCCTGACTACCTTGGGGGGGGGAGAGCCAATGAAGCATGAGGAGGCTCCAGGCAACCAGTAGGCCTCTGTTCTACCTTAATACAAATATCTTCCTACACACTGACTTGTGCTTTCAAGCCCAATGTCCAATGGGAGCATAAAACACATTATTCAAAGGAGATGAATCCTAGCTAATTCCTTCCACCACACACAGAGAGCAAGAAATACACACACAAACCAAACGCATGGAAGTTCTCAGACAACCCTCTGACCACCATGTTGAGTCCCTAAAATACCACAGTGGGGATCATAATGCCTGAGAGAGGCACATGTTCGTGGTGAAGTCGCGTAAACATATTTGTTCCATCATCTTTTCATAAGGCCTATCCCTGACTTTGGATAGATTTCCCAGCAGAATTACTGAACTGGATGATGACATGGGAGAGAATGTTCCCTTGTGAAGCTGGAGAACTTTAGCGTGCATGTGGCAGGGCAGCCCGGAGCCCCAGATGGATCGCACAGCCATCAGGAAAGGTCAGGCTGCTCCCCGAGGGCTGAACTGACCTCTGCCTTTTGGTCCTCTGAGAGGATGTGGCCCCCCACTGGTTCATATCCTCCCTCAGGCTGTCACCTTAGATGGCCTCAATGAGGTTATGGCAGGTCTGCACCCACTTGGTTGCCTGACATCCAGGAGCACTGACCCTGCCTGGCCCACCACGGTGGAGGGGGAAGAGAAACAGGGAAGAGAGCAGGAACAGGCTGTTCGTTGTTTTTAACAGGACAAGCTCTGGGGCTCTACTTAAAATCATGTTTCCTCAGTGGAAAGGCAAGAGGGCCTGCACGTGGGGAAAAGGTTAAAGTTCTAGTATCTCTAGGAGAACTGACCTACAGGGGAATGGAAGAGTCAAACATGCCTCTTGCTCCGGGGGAATTGTTTTCTACTTACACATTTTTTTTTTATTAAATCACCGTGTAATAGACCACTGCAAAGCTGATCATGACTGGGTTTCACTCATACATTGTTCCAACACCCATTCCTCCACCAGTGCCCATTTCCCAGCACTAGTGTCCCCAGTTTCCCCCCCATCTCCAACCTGCCTCTACGGCAGGCACTCTCTCTCTCTCTCTCTCTCTCTCTCTCTCTCTCTCTCTCTCTCTCTCTCTCTCTCTCTCTCTCTCTCTCCCCTTTCATGCATTGTGGTTTGCAATACAGACTGAAAGGTTATCATGTATATCCCTTTACCTACTTTCAATACTCAGTTCTAACCTAGTATTACCATTTCCAACTCTTATCGGCATTGGCAAACTGATCCCTTCTCTATCTTAACTACCCTCTGCCCCCCAACACACACTTTTTTTTAACTTTTTGTATATACTTGGCAATGCTCAGGAGCTACTCCTGGCTCTGCACTCAGGACTTACTCCTGGTGGCACTCAAGGGTCCATATGGGATGCCATGCATGTGCAGGTCAGTCACATGCAAGGCCAATGCCCCCGTATTATCACTCTGGCTCCCAACACACATCTTTTGAATCACAAAACAGACACATGAGCATTTCACATGCATTTAACATCACCAGTGTGAGATAGTGTGAGTGATTTATGTTATATCTTGGAAAATACAACAAAGTACTGAAAGCATTAATTTGCTTTTCATTCTTCCACATGAATGCTCTGGGTCCTGACACATACAGGCTAACAGGTGGTCATGCATGAAATGCAAGGGCTCCTGACTGTTGATGAGAGATGCTTTAGCCAATTTTTAAATTATTGAAAGAGACCATTGGGGTACTAGGATAAAAAGTTAATTAACTAAAAGTTAGTGAAATGTAATACGTTCCTTTTTTCCATTGAAGTTACCTACTAGTATTGAATGGTAAGGAACTAAAGTTTAAAAAGAGACTGTGGGGCTCGCGCTGGGCCCAGCTAACTATGGAACCCCGAGGAGGGCAGATGGGTTTTGGGGAGTAGGCCCGTCACCTCTGGGGGTCCCGGAAGCAGCCGGATGAGACTCGCCCATCACACTAGCCACCATTTTTGCTGTCCGGACGCTGGGAAACTGCCTCATGACCAGATTAACAGAGCAAAAACCAGTTCCAGCGTAGGTCGCATGGCCGCTTGCGGCTGCGTGGTCCCTCTAAAAATAGTGAAACAGTAATGTCTTTTAATGCACTGCATTCCACGAAGAGCAGGAAAGTTTGTTGGGAAGGAGATATAAAGAGGAAAGAAATGAAATACAGAATCCGCCAAGTAGTTGAGGTGTGGGAGGGGGGAGGGAGGTGGGGACATTGGTGATGGGAGATGGGTTTGGGTGGAGGGATGAGTGTTCAAACACTGTAGAACCAAAACTCTACATGAGCATCTTTCAATTGTATGTCTAAAATGGTGTAATAACATTTATGGGGAAAATAATAAAATTAAATTAAAAAAAAAAAAAAAGAGACTGTGGATTTAAATCATTCAGTACATGTATTTAAAATCTCTATATATATGTATAAAATGCACATATATAAGTATATATAATCAACAGCAGTCAGGAACACAGTTTCTGATCTGGTATTATCCAAGATAAGATATTTATATATAAGATATATATTATATGTAATATATATATTTGGGAGCACTGTGGTGCTTGGTAGAACACTGATCATATGATGCCAGGATTTAAACCAGGGTCAGCCACAGGTAAGGCCACATCAGTAGTACATGAACCCCTGTACCATATCTCCAGTTCTTTGAATATATAAGCTTATATAAATTTATTTGCATGTATCTTGTTCTAATTTGGAAATAGCTTTTGTCTAGGATATTGTGTGAAGTTATTTGCTACAAAATGATTTTCAAACTTATTTTGATGAGATGAAGTTGATTGTACATTGCTTTCCAGCAAAGGAGACTGTGTTGAAATGTCATTTTACTGAGAAGGACAATACATAAAGTGACTTATTTTAATGAATGATGCAGCCTCGATGGAAGCAGAGGTCACAGGCCTGTGCCCCCTCTCTTAGTTGTTATGACACTTCCCAGTGACACCTGTATGCTTGCAGGCAGCAGCTTAAATAAATAAACTCACACAAAACTTTTCTTTATCATTAGCCATTAAGGAAATACATATTAAATCCACGATGAGATATCACTACACAACTAGCAGAACAGCTAAAATAAAAGAAGAAAATGCCAAAGATAGGAAGAAACTAATCATTAAGCATTCCTGTAGAAATATGAAGTGATACTCACACTGGAAATTTTTTCAGTTTCTTAGAAAACTATTTGAACATTTACTATATTATAATCCAATAATTGTACTCCTGCACATTTATTCTAGATTTACAAAAAACAACAAAATTTTTACATAAAAATCTGTGTACAAATGTTCATATGAACACTATTAATAATAGACTAAAACAGAAACAATTGAGTTTTTTAGCCATACTCTAGAATACTACTCAGTAATAATAATAATGATTGTAATAATAATCATAATAGTCATAAATATCAAAAAGGGCCAGTATCCTGTGAATTATACTGTGTGAATAAGACCAATGCCCCAAGTTTACATACTAGATGAACTATTTAAGTAGCATTATGAAAAAGTCAAAATTCTAGAAATGGAGGGACATGGGAGCAAGAACAGATGCGACAGTGAAAAAGAGCAGAAGGGCCGGAGCGATAGTACAACTGGGAGGGTGTTTGCCTTGCTTGTGGTCAACCCAGATTCAATTCCTGGATCCTGCATGGTCCCCTGAGCATTGCCAGGTGTGACCAAAAAACCTAAAGAAAAAAAAAAGGACTCTGATGATGATATGTCTTGTATCTTACCTCTATGAGCATCAATATACTGGCTGACATTGTTCTGTAATTTGCTTTGTTGTTTGGTGAGGGCCAATCCCAGTGCTGCTCAGGCCTACACCTGACACTGTGCTCAGGGGTTACTCCCATTGGCTGACATTGTTCTGTAATTTGCTTTGTTGTTTGGTGAGGGCCCATCCCAGAGCTGTTCAGGCTTAAGCCTGACACTGTGCTCAGGGGTTACTCCCAGAATTATTCAGGGTGCCCTGAAGTATCAGAGACTGAACTAAAGATCATAGCAGGCAAACATGAAGTCCACACCTTTGAGCTACCTCTAGGGCTTCTATAGTTTCACAAAATGTTGCTATTGGAGGAAAATAGGTAAGGAAAGCTGTGCTGTTTCAGGAAGTACAACATCCACATTGGCTCCAACTAATGTAAGCTCTGTTTTCTATGGTATCTATTAAAATGTGAATGATCTGACTAGAACAATGTTCTGCCCAAGCTTATGCATGTTTAGCTTTAAAGACAAGCATGATAAAGGGTTGGAGAGATAATAGAGCCTCAGAAGCCAGGAAAACCTCACGTACCACATTCGCAGCCATTTTCAAGGTCTGGACTCTACAGCTCGCCAGAGCCTCACCTAAGAGAGAAGCTGATTTAAAACCCAGATATGTGGATTGTTGAGACTAAACTTACCAGGCTTCCATGGAGGTAGAGCTGGTGCCTCTCCCCCCCACCTCCATCCCCTACGGAAGGCCCAGTGGGCCCACCTACGACCTGCCTCTGTCGCTCTGGGCCATGATACAGAGACACACTGGGCAGAGCTGCTGCTGGATCTCTCCGAGGTGACCACTGGGTAACTCAAAGCCAGGTTTACTGATGTACCAGGTATTCCACCACATTTTATACAATTAAGTATGGAGCATACAATCACAAGGGTGTGGTCACGATGTCTGGTCTGTTGGAACACTTCCTATACAGTGCTTCAAATGATATAATGGAGATTTAAGAATCTCCATTGAATATATCAGGCACTGGTAGAAATTTACAAGAAGGAACAGCCAACCCCATCAAAAATGGGGAGAAGAAATGAACAGAAACTTTGACAAGGAAGAAATTCAATGGCCAAAAGACATATGAAAAATTGCTCATCATCACCAATCATCAGAGAGATGCAAGTCAAAACGACAATGAGATATCATCTCACACCACAGAGACTGGACATATCCAAAAAGCCAAAATAACAAGTGCTGGCGTGGATGCAGGGAAAGGGGGAATCTCATTCATTGTTGGTGGGAATGTCGCTCTGGTACAGCCTTTTGGGAAAACAATATGGACATTCCTCCAAAACTAGAAATTGAGCTCCCATCTGACCCAGCCACCACTCTTGGGGATATACCCTGGGAAGCCAAAAATCACAGAGGAAACACCATCTGCACTTTTATTTTCATAGCAGCACTATTCACAATAGCCAGAATCTGGAAACAACTAGAGTGTCCGAGAACTGATGACTGGATAAAGAAACTTTGGTACATCTACACAATGGAATGCTATGCAGCTGTTAGGAAAAATGAAGTTATGAAATTTGCCTATAAATGGATGGACATGGAGAGAATCATGTTGGAGTGAAATTAGCCAGAAGGAAAAAGATAGATATAGAATGACTGCATTTATTTGCATGACATAAATATACATATATACATATTATTTTTTTTTTTAATTTTATTATTTTCCCCCAAATATCATTACACCATTTTAGACATACAATTGAAAGATGCTCATGTAGAGTTTTTGGATCCACAGTGTTCCAACACCCATCCCTCCACCCAAACCCATCTACCATCACCAATGTCCCCACCTCCCTCCCCCTCCCGCACCCCCAACCACCCGGCAGATTCTGTATGTCATTTCCTTCGTCTCTATATCTCCTTCCCGACAAACTTTCCTGCTCTTCGTGGAATACAGTGCATTAAATGACATTACTGTTTCACTATTTTAGTGGACCGCGCCCGCAAGCGGCCCGCGATCTGGGCCTCGAACTGGTCTTGCTCAGTTGATCTGTTCGTGGGTCAGTTTCTCAGCGTCCGGACAGCGAAGATGGTGGCTAGTGTGATGGGCGAGTTTCATCTGGCTGCTTCCGGGACCCCTCAGAGGCGATGGGCCAACACCCAAAACCCATCTGCCCTCCTTGGGATCCCATCGTCAGCTGGGCTCGGCGCGAGCCGGGCTCCAGTCTCCCCAGCCGCTTGCAAAGCTCTGCATACTGGTTCCCGGGCAGTTCCTGGGCGGGTCCACCAGGCTCGGCAAAATGGAGGAGGGGGGAGTGGCTTAACCCTGACTCCATCTGGCGAATTCCCAGTGATTCCCGCTTCTGGGAGCCGCCTACCTGGGCTCGAACTGGTCTTGCTCAGTTGATCTGTTCGTGGGTCAGTTTCTCAGCGTCCGGACAGCGAAGATGGTGGCTAGTGTGATGGGCGAGTTTCATCTGGCTGCTTCCGGGACCCCTCAGAGGCGATGGGCCAACACCCAAAACCCATCTGCCCTCCTTGGGATCCCATCGCCAGCTGGGCTCGGCGCGAGCCGGGCTCCAGTCTCCCCAGCCGCTTGCAAAGCTCTGCATACTGGTTCCCGGGCAGTTCCTGGGCGGGTCCACCAGGCTCGGCAAAATGGAGGAGGGGGAGTGGCTTAACCCTGACTCCATCTGGCGAATTCCCAGTGATTCCCGCTTCTGGGAGCCGCCTACCTGGGCTCGAACTGGTCTTGCTCAGTTGATCTGTTCGTGGGTCAGTTTCTCAGCGTCCGGACAGCGAAGATGGTGGCTAGTGTGATGGGCGAGTTTCATCTGGCTGCTTCCGGGACCCCTCAGAGGCGATGGGCCAACACCCAAAACCCATCTGCCCTCCTTGGGATCCCATCGCCAGCTGGGCTCGGCGAGCCGTGGCTCCAGTCTCCCCAGCCGCTTGCAAAGCTCTGCATACTGGTTCCCGGGCAGTTCCTCCATATATACATATTATGATACTAATATCCAAGGTGACACTAAACATGGATCAGGAGGTCTTGTCAAAGGTGGAAATTACCACAAACGTGTGGGAGTCTGAGGTTAGGTATGACAGAAAAGGGATGGTTTTAGGCTCTTTATGTTCCTCGGGCAAGCAGGTGCTCTTGGGCTCTACTTGCATGAGACAGGACATATGGAGATGTTACTGGTGCCCACTCCAGCAAATCAATGATGAACGGGAAGACAGTGATACAGTGATACAGAAAGACCAAAAAAAATTAAGGCATTTGTCTAAAAAAAGTTGGTAGAGAAAACAATGATGCTAAACAGCTTTTACAATATTTCTTTAATATTTAGTATCTCTTGGATTCATTGTTGGCAATGTGACTATAAAATAAACTTTTCAAAATATCCCCTATAGAGCCTAGAAAAGTTAAATTTTTTTTTAATTTTTTATTATACCACCGTGAGACATACAATTACAAAGGTGTTCATAATTGGTCCTTGGTAATACAGTATTCCAGCTCCCATCCCTCCACCAGTGCCCCATTTCCACCACCAATGTACCCCACTCCCTCCCGCCCACCCTCAGACTGCCTCTATAGCAGGTAGCCCCGTTTTCTCTCTCTCTCTCTCTCTCTCTCTCTCTCTCTCTCTCTCTCTCTCTCTGCATCTCTCTCCCTCTTCTTAGAAAAGTTAAATTTCGAATAGGAATAAAGTAACAAATGAATTCTAAAACTTGTCATATTAGAATAGTTAAACCAAACATTATAATAGTTAAATCAAACATATTATAATAGTTAAACCAAAGCATAAAGTTGAAAAATAATAAACTTTAGACTTAAAAATGTGTTTGATGCATGCTAATCTTAGTTAAAACCTTTTTGATAGATTAAAAACATGGAAAAATGAGATCATATGTCACTGGGATTTATTTTATTAATATCAAGTGTCATAAAAACTAAAGTAGTTTGGTTGTGCTGAACATATATTAATTTATTAAAAAATAAATCATAGCCTCAGAAATGGCATGTTTATAGAATGCTTATCCAGTAATTTGGAACTAATTACCACCAAGTACTATTCTGTTGCTAAATATATACATTTGTTTTACTGGATTAAATGAATCAGCATAAACCAAAGCATAGCACATTGCTAGCGCATGTTTGATAAAGTATATCACCAGTACATATGATTAAAATAATAGGAAACTCTCATATATTATATTTCCCAGGAAAGAGGTACAGAAATAGAAATCTGTATCAGGAAGTTTAGTGTAGGGAAGTCTGTGGCATAAAAATTGTAAGGCATTAAGGTAAAAATCAAGAGAGGTTGAACTGATAAAAAAAAAATTCTACTCAGCAGATGCTAGGACTGGGGAGTCCTTCAAGCTGGATATTTGACCCCTACACTGTCATGAGGAGTGGGAGGTGTGGGGTAGAACCCCTCCGGCAGAACGTCCTTTCTTCATCTGAGGCTGGTCCCTGGGGAAGGAGCCACAAACAGGAATTAGTACCTGGGTTGGTCCAGAGGGGGTATCCGGATAGCACCCACACACTACCCATTGTGCTGCTTGAATTAGCATGGTTCTGCTTTTATATAAATAGGGTGAAAGGAAAACTTCTCCCACTCAAGATCCTTGTTTGCCCAAGGAATGCAAAGCGCTGTCAGAAACAGCTCCGATTCATTACGCAGTGGATTTAGAATTAATTTTTGGTTATTGCACTGGCCATTATACAGAAATACTTTACTATTGTCAAATCTTTCACAACCTCACGTGTGGTCAGCGCCAGTTCAAGAATCTAAAGGACAATCTAAAGAATCTAAAGAATCAAAGGACCTCAGGAGTCTGGTTGGTCCTTTGACCTCTGGAAACTTACAGCAGATAAGAGCGTGGGGTGGGGGCACCATCCCTGCCATTCCAGTGCCTCTCAGGGATGTAGCTAATATTCTGGATGTCCCTTCTCTGTCACCTATCCTCAATGCTTCTCACCCTGGAATTTCATTGAGTCTAAGCCTCCTGCTGGAGCAGTCAGGCCCTTGTTGGATCTCGGTATCCACAAGCCCCTCTGTAGAGCCCAGAGTTGAATGAATTCATTCCCCCTCCCCACCCCCACCCCCATCACATAGCAAAATGCTAAACAAAGCACAGTAGGATCCAAGGTACAAAACTTGCGCTCTCCCATCCCATGGTGGCACAGCAGAGCTGCAGCCCGTGAAGACTCTGGTTCGAAACCCAGTCAATGTCATACATTGACTGGCCTGGACTAGTCTCTGCCTCTGACCACTTTCCGAAGTATCTCACATGGGACTTCCCATGTGTCCATGTCCATTCAGTAGGCTAACCACAAAATTCATGAAGAAAGTCCAAGAATAAATTTCTTTCAATATGGTCTTAGCAATAATTTTTTGTTTTGGGGCCATGCCTAGCAGAGTGTGGGAGTTACTCCTAGCTTTGCGTTCCCCTGGTGTGCACAGGGGATGCCAAAAATTGAACCCTGGATAGCTTGTGTAAGGTAGGTGCCTTACCCTCTCTACTATCACTTGGGCTCCATCAGCAATGATTTTTAAGTTTTATTTAAATAACACCTAAGGCCACAAACAATCGAATTAAAACAAATAGGACTCCATGAAACTTCAAAACTTCTGCCAACAAAAGAAGCCCATAGCAAAGTGAAAGATAACAGAGAGCTGGGAAAGGTGTTTTCAAACTATGTATCTGCTAGGGAAAAATTGTTACAGCCCCAAGTAGATCAAGAACTTCTTAATAGTAAAAAGCAAAACAAGACAAATCAAATAAATGATCCAATTTAAAATGGGCAAGAACATGATGAAGATTTTGCAAAAAGGCCAGCAAGGACACCAAAAGGTGCCTAACAGCACCAATCATTAGGGTAGTGTAAATTCAATAGCGAAGAGATATTGCTTTCTCCCTCCTAGAATAGCAGTTACCAAAAAGACAAGAAATTAGAAGTGCAGGTGAGAATGTGGAGAAAACTAAACTTTCACTTGCTGTTGGTGGGCAGGGAAATTGTTGCCCCTTGCTATGGAAAATGGTATCTAGCTAGGGTCCTCAAAAACTAAAAACAATTGATCCAGCAATTTTACTGTTGGGGACATCCTTAAAGGAAGTGAAAAATACCAACTTGGAAACTCATCTGCACCACATATTCGTTATTTATAACTACTAAGACATGGGAACAATGTGTGTGATCACTGACGGGTGAATAGGGGGCCGGCGCAATAGCACAGCAGGTAGGGCATTTGCCTTGCACACAGCTGACCCGGGTTTGATTCCCAGAATCCCATATGGTCCCCTGATCACAGCTAGGAGCAATTCCTGATTGTAGAGCAAGGTGTAATGCCTGAGCATCTCTGGGTGTGACACCCCCAAGTTGCAGCATATGAATTCCATGTAACGGAATATTATTCCAGGAGGAAACATTTCCAACAGCAGGAATGATTCTTTAAGCCATTGTAATGTATGAAGTAGGTGAGAAAGAGAGAAAAATAAATACCAGATAATCTCACCTCTATGTGAAAAAGTAAATATCAGAGATCTGTCCCAATGCCCAGCAGCTCCCCACTCTCCCCACCATGTGCGTTCCCTGGTGGGCAGCCCCCCTCCCCAGGCACCCCTTTCCAGCATAAAGGGCTGGAACTTTGAGAAGGGGACCAAGCCACACCCAGGTTTTTTAGATCTTCCACTGAACTACCTCCACCCTGACCCCCTGACTCCAGAACCACCCAGCGACACTCCAAAAATTCAAAACGCCGCTAGTGCTCCAAGTAATATCTATCTACCTGAGATACTACTGAGCATTTGCCCCTACATTCTTTGCTATACATCCCTAACTGCAAAGTAATTCAAGCACCTACTAACTGTATTGACTAGTCACCCAGAACACACATTTTCAACCTACAATAGTCATTATGGTAAAGCAACGCAGAATTCCTTCAAGCTCTATGATTGAAGTCACTAATACAGATGAGTCAAAGAATAATGATGAACTATATAACCTCTCTGAAAAGGAATTTCAGAAGGAACTGTTAAAGATTCACAAGGAACTCAAAGAAACAATGGAATACAAAGTCAATAAAATACAAGAGGACATGAGAGCAGAATTGAGTAAATTTCAGACCAAAGTACAAGCAGAAATGACAGATATTAAAAATGAGGTAAGTGAACTGAAAAACACAGGGGAAGGCCTCCAAAGCAGAGTAACAGCTACTGAAGAAAGAATTAGTGATCTCGAAGACGAGGTTCAGAGATTCTGTAGACAACACCAGAAGATGGAGAAAAGACTCACAATCAATGAACAGACTACCAGAGAAAATCGGGATGAAGCCAAAAAGGAACAACATACGCATCATTGGTGTCCCAGAAGGGAAAGAAGAAAACCCTGATGAAGAAGAAACTGTCAAAGCCATCATCGCTGAGACGTTCCCTGAACTGAAAAAAGCATGCTCCCAGATACAGGAGGCCCATAGGATACCAGCTAAAAAGAAACCCCAATAAGAATACTCCAAGACACATCCTTATTAAAATGACAAAAACGATAGACAGAGATAGAATACTGAAAGCAGCAAGATCAAAGAAGAAAATCACATACAAAGGAGCATCCCTGAGATTTACAGCAGACTTCTCAGATGAAACACTCCAAGCCCGAAAACAGTGGTGGGATATTGTGAAAAGACTCAATGAACTGCAGGCTTCACCAAGAATTCTTTACCCAGCCTGACTTACTTTCAGATGTGAAGGAAAGATACACAACTTCATGGATAAACAACAACTCAGGAAATTCATAGACTCAAAAACAACTTTAAAAGAAGGATTGAAGGGTCTATTGTAAAATAAGACAACCCAAAACCACAACAAGTTTAAACAGAAAGATGACACAAAATCCAATGACAATAATATCTCTCAATGTCAACAGTCTAAATGCACCAATTAAGAGACATAGGGTGGCAAAATGGATTAAAAAACTGAATCCAACATTCTGCTGCCTAAAAAGAAACACAACTGAATAATCAGAGCAAACACAGACTCAAAGTCAAAGGCTGGAAGACCATTCTCCACGCAAACAACTCCTCCAAAAAGGCGGGTGTGGCCATACTCGTGTCTGACAATATGGACTTCAGGCTGAAAAAGGTTAAAAAGGGACAATGAAGGCCATTTCTTATTATTTAAGGGGTATGTATACCAGGAAGAAATCATACTACTAAACAAGTATGCGCCAAACGAGGGGCCAGCAAAATACTTAAAACGACTATTAATAGACCTCAAAGAAGACATTAATAGTAGCACAATAATAGTCGGAGACTTCAACACTGCCTTATCGACTATGGATAGATCGACGAGACTGAAACTCACCAGGAAAATACTGGACCTGAAGGAAGAAATAGAAGAAAGAGAGCTGGTTGATATATACAGGGCTTTTCATCCCAAAAAAAGCTGAATACACATTTTTTCCAGTGCACATGGAACATTCTCCAAGATAGACCATATACTGAGCCACAAAGCATACCTCAACAAAATAAAAAAGATAGAAATAGTGTCGACTATCTTTTCAGATCATGATGCACTGAAAATAGTAGTTAACCATACACAGAAGCAGGGAGTCAAACCAAACACCTGGAAACTGAACAGCTCACTGCTGAACAAAAAATGGGTCATAGAAGAAATCAAACAGGAAATCCAAAGATTCCTAGAAACAAATGACAATGAAGATACCAACTATAAGAACTTGTGGAACACAGCAAAAGCTGTGTTAAGAGGAAAGTTCATAGCTCTGCAAGCATACATAAGGAAAGAAGAAAGGGCCCACATAAATAACCTGACCTCACAGCTGAAAATATTAGAAAAAGAACAACAAAAAAGAAGCCCAACCCAGGCAGAATGAAGGAAATAATAAAACTTAGGGAGGAAATCAATGAGCTGGAAACCAAAAAAAAAATCTGAAAGATTAATGAAACCAAGAGCTGGTTCTTCGAAAAAATTAAACAAGATCGACAAACCACTGGCAAGACTTGTAAGGACAGGGAAAGAGAGAACCCAAATAAACAGAATCAGAAATGAAAATGGTGACATCACAACAGGAAAGACAGAAATCCAAAAAGATCATCAAAGATTACTTTGAGAACCTGTATGCGACGAAACACGAGAACCTAGAAGAAAAGGATAAATTCCTGAAGTCCTATAACCTCCCACGATTGAAACAAGAAGACCTCCAATACCTGAATAAGCCTATCTCCATCGAGGAAATTGAAACAGTAATTAAAAGTCTGCCCAAACACAAAAGCCCAGGTCCAGATGGGTTCACTAGCAAATTCTACCAAACCTTCAAGGAGGACCTACTGCCTGTCCTGTTCAAGCTCTTCCAGGAAATAGAAGAAACAGAAACACTCCCAAACAGCTTCTATGAGGCACACATCACCCTGATACCCAAAGCAGGGAGAGACAACACAAAGAAGGAAAATTACAGACCAATCTCCTTGATGAACACAGATGCTAAGATCTTCAACAAAATACTAGCAAACAGAATCCAAAGACTCATCAAAAAGATCATAGATCATGACCAAGTAGGATTCATCCTGGGAATGCAAGGATGGTTCAACATTCGCAAATCAATCAACATAATACATCATATCAATAAAAGAAAAAATAAAAACCATATGGTCCTATCAATAGATGCAGAAAAAAGCATTTGACAAGATCCAGCACCCATTCATGATTAAAACCCTCCAGAAAATGGGAATTGAAGGAAGCTTCCTCAAGATAGTCAAAGCCATCTACCAAAAGCCCACAGCGAGTATCATTCTCAATGGGGAAAAATTGAAAGCCTTCCCCTTAAGATCAGGAACACGACAAGGTTGCGCTCTCTCACCTCTTTTATTCAATATAGTACTGGAAGTACTCGCCATAGCAATCAGAGAAGAAAAGGACATTAAGGGCAACCAGATAGGCAAGGAAGAAATCAAGCTATCATTATTTGCAGATGACATGATATTATACTTAGAGAACCCTAAACTCTCAACCCCAAAACTCTTAGAAACAATAGATATGTATAGTAGAGTGGCAGGGTACAAAATCAATACCCAAAAGTCGGTGGCTTTCCTACACACAAATAACGAAAGAGAAGAAAGGGATATTAAGAAATCGATTCCATTCACAGTTGTACCACAGAAAATCAAATACCTAGGAATCAGCTTAACCAAGTGTGTAAAGGACCTATACAAAGAGAACTACAAGACACTGCTTCAAGAAATAAAAGAGGACACGAGGAAATGGAAACACATTCCCTGCTCATGGATGGGGAGAATTAACATTGTCAAGATGGTAATACTCCCTAGAGTTTTGTACAGATTCAATGCGGTTCCTATAAGGATACCCATGACATTCTTTTAAAGAAATTGACCAAACACTCCTGAAATTAGTATGGAATAATAAACCCCCACGGATAGCTAAAGCAATCCTTGGGAAAAAGAAGATGGGAGGCATCACCCTTCCCAACCTCAAACTGTACTACAAAGCAGCAGTAATAAAAACAGTGTGGTACTGGAATAAAAACAGACCTGTGGATCTATGGAATAGAGTTGAGTATCCTGACACCCACCCTCAAAGACATGATCAGTTAATCTTTGATAAAGGTGCAAAGAGTCCAAACTGGAGTAAGGGAAAGCCTCTTCAACAAGTGGTGCTGGGAAAACTGGACAGCTACATGTAAAAAAAATGAATTTGGACCTGTGTCTAACACCTTGCACAAAAATCAGATCAAAATGGATTAAAGATCTCAATATCAGACCTGAATCCATAAAGTACATTGAAGAAAATATAGGAAAAACCCTCCACGACATTGAAGCTAAAGACATCTTCAAAGGTGAAACACCATTAACAAAGCAACTAGAAGAAAAGATAAACATATGGGACTACATGAAACTAAAGAGCTTCTGCACCTCAAAAGAAACAGTGACTAAGATACAAAGGCAGTCCACAGAATGGGAAAGAATATTCACCCAATACCCATCTGATAAGGGGTTAATATCCAGGATATATCAGGCACTGGTACAGCTATATAAGAAGAAAACAGCCAACCCCATAAAAAAATGGGGAGAAGAGATGAACAGAAATTTTGACAAGGAAGAAATTCGAATGGCCAAAAGGCATATGAAAAAATGCTCATCATCACTAATCATCAGAGAGATGCAAATCAAAACAACAATGAGATATCACCTCACACCACAGAGACTGGCCCATATTCAAAAAGGGTAAAAGCAACAAGTGCCGGCGTGGATGTGGGAAAAAGGGGACTCTCATACATTGTTGGTGGGAATGTCGACTTGTACAACCTTTCTGGAAAACAATATGGACATTCCTCCAAAGACTAGAAATTGAGCTCCCTTTTGACCCAGCCATACCACTCCTGGGAATATACCCTGGGAAGCCAAAAACACACAGCGGAAACACAATCCGCACTTTAATTTTCATAGCAGCACTATTCACAATAGCCAGAACCTGGAAACAACCAGTATGCCCGAGAACTGATGACTGGATAAAGAAACTGTGGTACATCTACACAATGGAATACTACGCAGCTGTTAGGAAAAATGAAGTTATGAAATTTGCCTATAAATGGATGGACATTGAAAGGATCATGTTGAGTGAAATTAGTCAGAAGGAAAGAGAGAGACATAGAATGGCTGCATTTATTTGCATGACATAAATATATCAGGTGATCTTACCAAAAATGGAAATTACTGCAAACGTGAGGGAGTCAGAGGTTGGGTAAGACAGAGAAGGGAACATGTGCGAATAAATGTCGAAAGGACTGATACCAACATAGAACTGAGCATTAAATACAGGCAAAAAATGCACATGATGGCTTCCAAGTGTATGTAGTGCAACCCGCAATGTGTAGGAGAAGGAAGGGAGAGAGAGGGAGAAAAAAAAGAGATAAAGAGCCTGCCATTTAGGCAGGCTATGGGGGAGGGGACGGAATTGGGGACATTGGTGGTGGGAAATGGGCACTGGTGGAGGGCAGATGCTGGAACACTATGTGACCGAAACATGAACAATGTTGTAATTGTATATCTTACAGTGGCTTAATAAAATGTTTAATTAAAAAAATAAAATAAAATATTAAAAATAAATAAATAAATATCAGATAATCTCACCTCTATGTGAAAAAGGGAGGGAAGTGTATAGAAAGAGAAATTAGATTTGTGATTCCAGGAATGTTTCACAGTGGTTGCAGCACATGCCTTGCATGTGTGAGGCCCTGAGTTAAATCCCAGCACTAGGTAGCCCCCTGAACACCACTGACATCATCCTAGTGGCTCATAGCACTCTTCTTTGTTGCCAAGTTAATAATGTTCATTCTAATGCTACTTGGGAGCAAAATTGGATTGGTCATGTTTACTTTTTGGTCCAAAGTAGTAGCTTAATAATTTTTTCTTTGGGAGCCTGGGCAGAAGGGGATGGAATACACCCAGCAGGGCTTACTTCTGGTTCTGCTCAAGAATCAGTTCTGGTGATATTCAGAGGACCATACGCAGTGCCTGGGACTGGAATGGGGTCAGTCATGTGAAAGGCAAATGCCCTAATTCCTGTACTATCTCTCTAGTCCCTTAATTTTTAAATGGAAACATTTCATTCTACACTAACCATATAAAACTTTCTCTATAATTTTAATTATGCAGTCAAGATACCTCCAAAATACATTTTAAGTTGCATAGCCAGCATCTGGGTCCATACCACACACTGGTTACTAAATATTTTTATCTCTCATGTCTTCAATTTGATCATTTAAGGATAAGTTATAAAAACACAAAGCTGACTAGTCTTTTTGGCACCAAATACAAAACGTCAATCTGGAATCTGTTTAGAACTAACTTGACAGTATTGACCTCAATTTCGCCTTGTCAGCCATTAAAATGTTTGGTACACAAAAGCATTTGATTGTGTTTTTTAATAGGCTGTCAAGTTTTCCACCTCATGCTAAATCCAACATTCTCTGTTTAATTCCAGATATTTTTGTCTTGCATTTATCTCAAGTATTTGGAACAAAATGCACTTTTGACCCTCACTTTTTCCCTCTATACATTTATCAGGAGAAGGTTTGCAAATAAACCGATCAGTGCACTAAGTAGGAATAAAAATTTAAGTTTGTGTCAGCTCATTTAAAAATACATAGATATGAGGCAACCCTGTCCCTCGAGCTGTTGCAGGTATGGCTGTGGTACCTGGCTGCATTGACAGGTGGCAGACAGGAGACAGGCTGTCTGTCTGTCTACACTCAGGGCTCTGCCCCCTGGGCCCTGGATGGTTATTGGTCTGACATAGAAAAAGACTGGGCCCTCTGGGATGAACCCAGAGCCACGGCAGAGCCTGGCAAGCTACCCCTGGTGATTTGATATGCCAAAAACAGTAACAATAATGGACCTTATTCCCAATGAATGGAGACGTTACTGGCACCCGCTCAAGCAAATTGATGAACAATGGGAAGACAAGTGATACAAGTGATACAAGATATGAGGCGATACAAAAACATTAGTCCAATTAAGAAAACAAAATGGAGGGCCAGAGAGTTAATATAGCAAGAGTAGGGGACTTGCCTTGCAGGTGGCAGAACTAGGTTCATCTCCTGAGCATCATCAAAAATGATCCATGAGCACAGTCAAGAGTAACTTCTAAGCCCTGCCAGGTGTGAATCAAAAAGCAATAACATAAAACAAAAGAAATAATAAAGTTAAATGATTGTGTAAGGCAATATTAAATGTATATGTGGTTGGAGAGATAGTATAGTAGGTAGGGTACTTGCCTGAAATGCAGCTGACCCAATTCCATCTCTGGCATCCCATGTAGTCCCCTGAGAACCACCAGGAGTAATTCCAGAGTACAAAGCCAGGAGTAAGCCCTGAGTATCATAAGGTGTGACTCAATAAATAAACATATATGTATAGGTATTTATATGCACATTCTTAATTGCTGTAACTTTAGCCTATAATAGGTCTTATACATAGCTCCATACCCTGTCAAATGCCGGCACCTCACCATCATCCACCAACACCCAATCCTCGTTGTCTCCCCATTCCTCTCACTCTACAGCTCCCCCTATGAAACCTACCAATCTGTTGTCAGAATCTAAGGGGTTGTTTTTATATCGTTTTCTTTGTTTCTTTATAGTCTGGGCATGAGTGACCCCTGAGGTATTTGTCTTTTTCTTTCTGACTCATTTCACTTACTAAAATCTTTTCAGGGTCCACCCACTGAGAGGATTTTGCAAATGGCAGAATTTCTTTTTTCATTTCCTTTTCCCATATAGCTAACCAATATTCCATGGTCAATATATACTGCATCTTCTTCACCTATTCATCTGTCAGAGTGCACTTAGCGTGCTGCTACGTCTTATTTATGTGACCATAGGAAAAATGCTGCAGTAAACATAGGAACACAAAAATATTTTCAAATTAGAGTTTTCATAGTCTCCAGATATCTAGAAATGGAATAATGGGATGATGTGGCAAGTCTATTTTAATTTTTTTAGGTACCTCCATCCCACTTTCCACTGGGATTTTACCAATTTATATCCCTTGCACTGTTGGAAGGGTTCATTACCCTCTACCTCCTCACACCAACACTTGCTGTTTCTTGTCTCTTAATGCTCACCTTTCAATAGATGTGAGTTGCTATCTCATTATGATTTTTACTTGAATTTACCTATTACAAATTATGTTGAACATTTTTTCATGTGTGTATTGACCATCTGTCTATCTTCTTTGAAGAAGCGTTTATTCGGGTTTTATACAAATTTTTTTGTTGGAGTGTTGGTAGTTTTGCTGTTTTTGAATTGCATGAGTTCTTTATTTATTTGATATTAGTCCTTATTAGATCTGTGTTATGACTCACACATTTGTTATATTTTAAAATTCCAGAGTAGCTCCTCTCTACTTGCTTGGGTTTAAGAATAACTTTACAAGAGATAAGAAGAATCATGTAAAAATAGAATGAACTAAGAATGTATCAGCAGCTGCATATATTTTAATAAATTTTCTGCTTCCCTCAATCTACATTATCTCTGCTTTCCACTAGGGTCTAATGAGAGTCTAGCATGTAAGAGATGCTCAACAAACACATGTCAACAATGAAATGTGTGACATTTTTCTTGCTCATCAGATACCCTGTAACTGCAGTCATCTTCTCTCTTTCCTTCTCATATATTTTTCCTTTGTACCCTTTCCTTTCTCATCAATTACCTAGTTTTTCTTTACTCTTTATATCTCATGGGAAAGGATTTCTTCACCTCCTTACCTTCCTTTCTCCCTGCAAAGTAGGTCACAGGGGCAAGTTCAGAGTTACTCATGAAAGAATGTCCAGGAGTGAGAAGAGTGCAGCCAGTCTTTGTAAGATCATGTTTTCTATTCCTCCTCCCCTGACTTGGATTTTTTTCCAAATTCTAAAAACCCTATACTTGAAAGACTTTATGTACTCTTTGTTTTTGAATTTTTTAATTTTTAACTTTATTTAAACACTATGATTTACAATTTTTTTTCACAATACAGTTGTTTCAGGTACTCAATATTCCATCCCAGTCCCACCACCAATGTGCCCTTACTGACACCACAGTCTCTAGTTTCTCACCCACCCCACAAGCCTGCTCCCTTAGCAGGCACTAATTAATTTACTTTATATTGCTTATTACAGCATATATCATATTGGTGTTGCTAAAATCATGAACTTTTCACTGAGCTATTATGTGCAAATTGTGTTATTGCTTTCACTTATTAAACTTAGTGGGCTCCTACTTAATTTTTTAAAAGTTGTGCATGCCAATTTGTTACAGACATTCAGTAATCAACTCCAATTCCATCACCACTACAATTTCCCACCACCATTATTTCCAATTCTCCCAACCACCCCTTAAGCCTACCTCTATAACAGACCCTCAATATTATTTTTTATATTACTTGTTATAGATAATTTGCTAAAAATGATCAAGAAATGTTTTCTTAGAAGAAAGTTAGTGAAGATTGTTCAGTCTCAACATGGAGCCATTAATCCCTTGTATAAGAAATTACTGATATATTGTTACACGATAGGCATTGTGTGTATATGTTTTGTTATTGGTTGCCTTCTACTTTAAATACATTAAATGTGGCATGTTAGTATTGATATATATATTTATCAGTATTGATATATATCAGTGTATATATATATCAGTGTACATACATATACTGATATATATCTGTATATATCACTCATATATCAGTATTGATATCAGTTTATTAGTATTGTAGAGTTTGAAATGTCTAGGAATTCCAGAATTTTTAATGGGGTGATAAATTAAGAGTTAAATTTTAACCAAGTGGTGGCTTTGGGGCATGGTCATTTCTTCTGTGCCCTCCAGAAGAACAGGAAGCTGGGGAAAGGTAGCCTGTCCCCGACTCCATGAAAGCCTGGAGATTTCAGTCAGAAAACCTGCATACCTGAGTTTTTAAAAACCTGCATACCTGAGTTTTTCAACAGATTAATTTCTGGGTGAAGTTGGACAAGCAGTGGAGTCCAGCCTTGAACATGGCAGTGTTTGTGAGATGCTTTTTGGCATATGAGGCTCTGTTTGGACTGGTGGGGGCTTCACCTGTCCCTTCTGGGGTGCCTTAATAGACGCAGTCTGGCTCAAGGACTGGAAGCGCCTCTTGACTTTATATAATCTTTAAAGGGGATGTTGTCCTATGAGGATTTTGTGAATTGGAGAAAAAAAATCCACACCCGGAAAAGAATTTTTCATCTCTTGTATAAAATTCTCAGAGAGTCTGACCTTTCCTGGGACCCAGAGACAGTCTTGGTGGTGGCTAATCTGTCTTGTTAGCTCCAATAGAAGAATCATTTCCTATTTTCGAAAACAGCACTGGAGAATCTATTATCTAAGGGGTGTACGAGTTAAGAGCAAGTTAAGAGCAATCAAAGCCAACATTAAGCATGCATTCTCTCATGCTTCCCCTAGGACAGAGAGGAGCAGCTCCTAGTCATAGAGGAATAGGGGTTCAGGTTTCCATCACTGTAGACAATACGGGTGAGGTGCTCTCAGAGAGAAAGGGAGACAGTTGTTGGAGCAACCTGAGTATCCCCAAGGAAGTCAGCTTCCTCCCCTGCACTGAGGCTGCAGGAATGAAGGAGTCTCAGCAAGTTCCTGACTACTCCACTCCAGTTTTCTGAGGCCTACTCACAGTGCACCAGCAGACCCACAGGTCCTGGCCTTTATCCAAAATCACCAGACATGCAGGAGCTGGTTGCCTGGGCACCCAGTAGTAATCTGAAAAAGTTTAAACAGAAAGAGTATTTTCATTCTTACATTTCAAACATGATAATATTGATGTTCAAATTCAAACTTACCAGAAAAATCAAGCTCTGCATTAAATACAGGCAAAAAATGCAAATGATGGCTTCTAAGTGTATGTAGTGCAACCCACAATGTGTAGGAGAAGGAAGAGAGAGAGAGGGAGAGAGAGAGGAGATAAAGAACCTGCCATTTAGGCAGGCCGTGGGAGGGGGAGGGAATTGGGGACATGGGTGGTGGGAGATGGACACTGGTGGAGGGCGGGTGCTGGAACACTATGTGACCGAAACCTCCAAACGTGAACAACGTTGTAATTGTATATCTCACGGTGGTATAATAAAATGTTTAAAAAAAAAGGAAAAATCAAGCTCTGTCTGGCAGTAGAGGAGCTTTCCAGTATATTAGTGATAGGATTCACGCTTCTGTGAGCTGCTGGCTGAGCATTTCCCCTCACTTTCTTTCATCTCACCTCTTCCTCACTCTCAGATTTCCAACCTCCATGCTCACTGCTCAGGCTCTCTGTTCACCTGGGCCATTTGTTCCAGGGGCAGTCTCCCTGTACCAGTTCCTGTTAGCTTCTGAATAAGCCATTTCTTAGAGTCTCTGTTGTTTTCATCTTCAGAATAGATGAAATAATATAAGTGAAGGACCTGAGCAGAGGCACTGAGTAAACTTGACTACACTGCAAATCCCACTCTCTAAAGAAAAATCTTAGAAGACTTACAACTCCTAAATTACAAACCCAAGTCTACTTAGCACATAATAAAAACCTTTCTTATTGCTCAATTACTTGAATATATTTTATATGCATATTATGTTATAAAGAAATTATTTAGAGACAGTTAATGGAGGACTTCTGGTACTAACCATATTTATTAAAATTATTTTTACTAATAATGAGGCAAAAGGAAAATTTAAGTTCTTTATTACTTCATATATCCAGCTTTAGTACTACACATTTAAAAGAACTTAACTGAACAAGACTTTTGTATGTATTGAGTCTAGATTTACTTTATAGGTATTTAAATAAATTTATGGACCTTTAGAAATATTGTTGATATTTTTAAATAGTACATCATCGAACAAAAATATTTAACTTCGTTAATTTAAAACAGTGGTGGTAATATAATGTCAATGTTACATGCATTACAGATTAAGCAAAGGGCTACTTAACAGGTAATGATATTTTTGCCTTATAAAAGTAAAGAATTTTAGCCAACGGCTAATCTTATTTGACTTGAAAGGCAAAATTGATCCAATGTGACAATTCTTGGGTCATAAAGAAATGTCTGAAGCATAAGGATTTTTTAAAATTTATTACCAATTTTGTACCTCTCTCCACTCCAAAAGTATACTGTTCAAAACACCATCAGATTATACATTGCTTTTTAAGCAATATAATAAGACCCAAACTGTAATCAATAAGCGTGCAAAAACATTTAAAGATTTTTAAAATTCAATATGCCCCAGTGGCTTCAATCAGTCCCTTTTGGCTTTCTTTTCCCTTTCAAAAAATTATTGTACTTGATAAGAGAGCCCCCTTGTGGAAATTAGTGATACTTCAGGCCTTCAACGGACAGAAAATCTTTTTTAGTTTCCCTACACATACTCACACTTTTACAGTGGGAGCACATAGAGAAATGCAACCACGAAGTGCTTGGCTGTGGGCCCCTAATAACCTAAAATAGGCAAATTATGACTGAAAGGAAGTGGAAAACTCTGTCATCTCCCCTTTGATTTGTCTGGAGTCCTTGTAGCCAAAGTCAGAGTTATTCAATCAATGGCTATGAGACGCTCAAAAGTTTGGAGCCCATGCCTAGGCCTTGGGTTCAATACCATCAACACCAACACCAGCACTCCAGGGTCTGGCTCTAGTCACCCCTGAGCAGTGCTGGGCCCAGCATCGAGCTGTCCGCCTGATTGAGTTCACTAGGAGCAGCTCCCCGGACCCTTGGGCACTGCTTGGGAAGCGCCTTCACCCCAACTCCTCATCCCAATGATCCTTAGGTTCTTTGGCAGAATAAGAAGTTTTCTAACAATTATTTACTTTTAAACTAGTCTATGCAGAGAATATATTAAATCTAGCAGATGCATGTTTGGTCTTAATCTAGCAAAGATGTTCATCACTTCATTTTTATTTATTAATTTTTAATTTTATTTATTTAAACACCATGATTTACAAAGTACAAAGCTTTTCGCAATACAGCTGTTAGAAAGACTCATCATTCAACACCAATCCCACCACCAGTGTGTCCCCACCACCACCAGAGACCCGCATATCCCACCCACCCCCATCCCCATCCCTTTGCTTGCTCCCTTAGCCGGCATCAATTATGTTGATCATTACAGCCCATATAAGGGAATGGTATTGACAAAGTCAGGGCTTTCTTTTTATTCCTGGGTTGTTCTGTGGGAGTCTGGCCGATTCTGTTCTTGGGTTAACTTTCTGGGTTTCCAGAACACAGTGGTTCTCCACTGTCAAGCCAGGACTCACCACCACTGCACCTACGGACAGATGTTCATCACTTTAGACTAGAAAACATTCTCAGAGGACGCGTAGCCTCTCGGTCGCCAGGCCCAGACATTGGAAGAGAGCTGCAGCTCATCCAGCTCTACTTTGTGAATTAAATGGACGAGTATTAAAACCTACCCCTTGCTTGCACAAGGTATAGCCCAGTCATTACCAGAGTGGCCCTGGTGGCTCCTGGCACTGTGGGTCAGCCCCCTCACATTGACCCGTCCTGTGGAGTATGGCAGGAAGTGGCCCCCTGCCCTCTAAATACTACTCAGAGAGGGCTGGAGTGATATTACAGCAGGTAGGGCACTCGCCTTGCACATGGCTGGCCCTGGGTCAATCCCGGGCACCCCATATGGTTCCCTGAGCACCTCTAGGAGAGGCTCCTAAGCTCAAAGCCAGGAGTAAACCCTGAGAACCAGTGGATATGTCCCCAGAAACAAAACAAACATATTTTAATAAAATAAATAAGCACCGCTTGATAGGCCCCCCCCAACCCCCAAATCCGGTGACTTGTACTTGAGATTCAACTCAAGGAGAAACATCAAAATCAAGGGAGTAGCAATTCTTTTCCCCTCTACTCACATGCGGAAAAGAATAAAATAGGATTTCAGTCGTAAAGATCATCTGAGTTTGAGTAAGTAATACTATAGTATAACTAAAATGAAAAGATTTGGCTCGCTTACAGCTTAACTATATTTTCCCAGGGTCTTTCTTTTCTTTCCTTTTTGTCCGGTTTTTGTGCCACTGTTTTTGGCAGTGTTTAGGGCTTACTCCTGATTCTGTGCTCAGGGATCATTCCTGGCATAACTCAGGGAACCATATGGAGTGCCAGAGATTGAACAGGTTGGCAGGTGCAATGCAAGCACCCTACCTGACGTACCATCTCTCTGGCTCTCTTGTTTCATTATAAGGTCTCTATCACTATACATTTGCTTCTCGGTACCACGGCATTGCTGCATTTCATGGGTTCTGATCATTTGTTTTCATTCTCATTTGTCTTCACATCTTTTAGTTTTGTTTGTATTGTGGAAATGGTAATGCCAGACTAGAACTGAGCATTGAACATAGGAAAAGGGATATACATGATAACCCCTAAATTTATCTATTGAAAACCACAATGTGCAAAAGAAGGGAGGGAGAGAGAGAGAGAGAGAGAGAGAGAGAGAGAGAGAAGTACATCCCATAGAGGTGGGGGGTAATCTGGGCACATTGGTGTTAGGAAGGGTGCACTGGTGGAGGGATGGGCGTTGGAACACTATATGACTGAAACCCAATCATGAACAGTTTTGTAATGGTCTATCGCATGGTGATATAATGAAAAGTGTTTTGTGCATATATAATATCTTTATATGCATATATTGTTGCCAGAAGTTGATCCCAGGACCTCACACATGCAAGATAGATATTCTACAACCAAGCTATCTATGTCCTCACCCTTTTTATTTCTACGATAATCTCTTCTTTGACCCCCAAAATAATTAGAAACATTGTTTCTAGTCTTCACATATTTGGAATTGTTGTGGTTTTATTTTTGTGGTTTCTAATTTTAGGGCACTGTTATTAGGATTTCAGTTTCCATAAGTTCATTGATATTTGTGTGACCCAACATATGATTTATCCTTAAAATGTTTCATGTGCAGGTTACACAACCATAAATTCAAAAGCTTTGAGATAACACCTTCTATAAATGTCCATCAAGACTCTTCCTTAGGAGTCACAGAGATAGTGCTGTGGGCGAGGAGCTTATCTTGATCCTGTTTGGATTTCAGGAACCATAAGGAGTGATACCTGAGAGCAGGAGTAAGCCCTGAACGCTGCCATGTTAGCCCAAAAATAAAAGAAAAACTCTCTATTCTAATTTGTTGTTTTAGGCTATTATTTCTTTATCGCCTGTTTATTCTTCCACGGTTTTGTGAGTGTTATGATTTCCTATTATTTAACATGTCACTCCAATAATAATTATTTGATTATTTTGGTGCTCTGTCATTTGGTGCATATGAACTATACTTAAAGTATTATATTTTTGTGTTAAGTTCTTCCTTAATCATTATATAATTTCCACTCATATCTTATTACTTTTTTAGTTAGAAACTTCATCTGATGCAAATATTTGCATTTTTTAAGCATTTGCTTCCAATCTTTCAGTTTGAGTCTGCCGTGGATGCTAAGAGAGGTTTCCTATAGAGAGCAAAATGTTGTATTTTGCTTTGATCTTTCAGCCACTTTCTGCCTTATACTTGGTAAGTTTAAATCATTAACATTTAGGGTAATTGATGAAATATAAGTATGCATTACCATCTTTATTACTTTTTTAGGTTTTACTTGTCATTGGTGTTTTCCTCGTGTATCATTTTTTATATTACTGGGCCCTACGAAAGCAGGATGAGAATGCTATTTGGGTCTCCCAAAGAGGAATCGAAAGAGCTATGCGTGGAATATCACGCCTTACTCAAGTGAGAGAAGCAATCCGGAGTTCCCACCTCCACTGCTGTTCCACAGTCAGGGATGCTGTCTCGTTTGCCAGGCATGGGAAATCAGGTGGGCTGGACATAAAATGCGATTTGGAGACAACCGCTGGATTAGATCCATACCGACTGGATCCCATGGGACGTCAAAAGATCACGTGACCACCCACCTACAAGATGGTCAGACTTCTTCGTCAAGACCTGAATAAACAGTTTGAGGCTCTTCATATTCCTGAAGCATGCAGATGCCATTGGGCTACACTGGCACATGATAGGGTCAAATAGAAATGTTACTGGCGCCCGCTCGAGCAAATCGATGAATAACTGGATGTCAAGTAATCAAGTGATCAAGTGATTATTTTTGTGTTTGTTTTCCTTTGATTTGTTTTAGGGATACATCTGGCAGATCCAGGAATGCTTAGGGGTTACTCTTGGCTCTGCACTCAAGAATCACTCATGGCAGTGCCAGGGAGTAAATGGGATGCCAGTAATTGAGCCCAGGTCAGCTGCATATAATGCAAACACCATACACACTGTACCATTGCTTTAGGCCACCCTCATATATTTTTCTTTATGCATTAACATTATTCTCTTGAGTTATGAGTTCCTTTACCAGTTTTTTACTTTAGAGGTGACTACAAGGGTATGCCACCTGCATGGCAAGCCTAGCAAGCTGCCCTGTTTTATTTGATATGCCAAATACAGTAACAATTATATTAGTTCATTCCCATGACCTAATATAATGGTTTGAGGCTCTTTATGTTCCTGGAGCGAATAGATGCCCTTGGACTCTACTAGCATGAGACAGGACATATGGAGATATTACTGGTGCCCGCTCTAGCAAATAGATGATCAATGGGAGGATAGTGATAGTGATAGACATTGTTTTAAGGCATTCTAAGGTTTATACGTGAACCTATAATTGTACGATTAAATGCAAACCTCTACAATTGTACCTTACCTTCATCTTAATATGCTACATTTTCACTCTTCTCCACTCCCAAGAAAATAGGAATACAAGACAGAAATATTTTATCATTTTGATGTTTTATTATTTTTGGGTGAAAATACTTTACATTTTATCCAAGTCCCTTTCTTATCAATTGTAAGGCTGCTTTGGTGGTGATGAATTGCTTCTGTTAATTATAAAAACTCTTTACCCTTTGCATTCTAAAAAGATCATTTCTTGTAGAAGTTTAAATACCTACCTTTTTATCCTGAAAACTTTGTTAAAAAGTTAATTGGTACTCTTATAAAAGTTTTTATATAAAATTTTATATGTATGTAGTATTCTACTATTATCTTTCACTTTTAACATTTTAATAATGATATGTCCTGGGATGTGCCTGTTTTGGTCTATTTTCATTAGTATTCTTTAAACCGCTTTTCATTTAAATGTTTCATTTCTTACTCAGCCTAGGGAGTTTTCTGCCTGTTTGCATTCAAATAGGTGTTTCTGTTGACCCACCCAAGCACCCGGTCCCCAACTCTTCTCCTCCTGGAATCCCTGTAAGGATGTATACTGCTTCTCCTGATGCCACCTCACAGAGCAATAATAGTGTATTTGTTTTTTTCAATTTTCTTATCTTTAAAACTAGTTTGTTTTGGATTCTTTCTGTTGTTGGAACTCATCAACTCTATCGGGTACTTTTTCTCATTTACTGTTAAGCCCTCCTGTTATGTTCCTTAGTTTTGTTCAGTTATTATATTTAAAATAATATTTTCATTTAAAGTTTATTTAAAGCTTATTTAAAATAATATTTTTATTTAAAGTTTATTTAAAATTTTATTAAATGTTTATTTAAAGTTTTCTGTGCCCCTCGATGTATTGCAGGTGTGGCTGCAGTGCTCGGCTGCATTGGCAGGTGGTAGACAAAAGACAGGCTTGTCTACACCCAGGGCTTTGCCCGTGGGCCCTGGATGGTTGCTGGTCTGACATAGAAAAAGACTGGGCCCCCTGGGATTAACCCAGAGCCATGGCAGAGCCTGGCAAGCTACCTGTAGTGTATTCAATAAGCCAAAAGCACTAACAATAATGAACCTCATTCCCACAAATGGAGACTTTACTGGTGCCCGCTCAAGCAAATCGATGAACAACAGGAAGTCAAGTGACAAATTTTTTTTGTATTTTCTATACTTCCACATATCATTTTATCAACTGTTTTCTTGCTGTATTAAATGGTTACAGCTATTGTTTTAAAATTTTTGTAGGCAAAACATTCAATTCAGTTGCAGTTTCCCCACAGTTTTGCTTTGCTTCCTCACTCATGGTAAATTGTTCTGTCTCCACATTATATAATGCTGCATTTGGAATTCTATGTCTAAAGCTGAGCATCATTCTTAGGCTGCAAAGGCCTAATAAGTGTACAGTTGGCCCCAGGGTATTTGGTGGGGATACTCTACCAGAATACTGTGTTTTTTTACTCTATATAAGGGTGAAAGCACATGCCTCAGTTTCCCTTGTCAGCTATAAGGATATACTCCACCATAAACTACCTTAAAAACTCTATCATCTTAAATCCAGTGCACTCTGCATATTTCTTCTTTTAGGCAGTGATACTGTTTACAATTCTTCCTGGTGAAGGCAGGAAAAGAGTCAACAATGTTCCTCTGCCAGAAAACTTAAACAAACCTTGCAGGCAAAAGGAAGTATCAACAACTCTGAGCCACTTAGCAGAGCCTGCAACTTCTAAGTGGCTCAGCCAAGAATAAAAGCAAAATATGCCCTAAGATGCACTGTGGACTAATGAAATGTGAGAAATACTTCTCAAAGTCATAATGGTTTATTGGGTTTTTTTTTGTTTGGTTGGTTGGTTTCTTTTTTCTTTTTGGGGTCATACCCAGCAGTGCTCAGAGGTTACTCCTGGCTCTTCTTTCAGGAATTACACCTGGCAGTGCTTGGGGACCTTATGGGATGCCGGGGATCAAACCCTGGTCAGCCGCACGCAAGGCAAATGCCCTACCCGCTGTGCTATAGCTCCAGCCCCTCAAAGTCTTATTTGAAGATGCTGGAGTACCCTAGATCAGTGTGGCAAATAAGGGGGAAAAATAAAACAGCATCATTAGCTGTAGAGTAATGCGGGCCAAGTTAGTGCTATTGTAAGAATATAGAAATCCCGAGACAAAAGCCTTGTTAGAGGCTTTCTCTCATGACCCTCCCATTCTTGAATCCTTCTTGTCTTTATCCTTAATAAACTACTGATTCATATCCAGAAGTTAATTGTCAGTTCAAAGGGATAGTAGAGAGAGCAGCGTGCTTGCCTTGAATGATGCCAACCAACCTGGAGTTGATCCCTGTATCACATAAGGCCTCCTCCTCTGAGAACCACCAGTGATCCCTGAGCACAGATCCAGAAGTAAGCCCTGAGTACAGACAGTGTATCCCACAAAAAAACAACAACAAATACCAGGACTGAAGAGACAGAACAGCAAATAAAGTGTTTGCCTTGCATGCAGCTAACCCAGGTTCCAATCCTGGCAACCTCCCATATGATCTTCTGAGCCAGCCAGGAGTGATCCCCGAGTGCAGAGCACTGGTGGGTCCCAAATCTAAACAAACCAAAAAGATTTTTAAAAAGTTATAAACAGAAGCAAATTTTTCAGTAAGACTGAATGAGAAGCTAGTGCCACTCAACACCCCTCTCAGCAGAAGCATACCCCCGACTGTCCTCGCGGCTGTCCCTCTCTGCCTCACTGACATTTCTGCACCTATTTAGATTGGAGGTTTACTGTCTTACACTTTGTGGAAGCGGGGGTGAGGGTATTAAGGGGTTACTACTGGAGGTGCTGCCGTGAAGCCTTGCCTCCAAGGGGCCACCCGTGTCTGAAATGAGAGGAGTGAGATCTAAACCAGAATCTGGACTTAGCCAGACTAGTCCTGATATGTAGTTTCTGCAAGTCAAGTACTGCACAGGGGAAAAGAGGAGGAGAGAAATTGAGGAGGCAGATTTGAACTTCCATTAGCTCATATTGCTAACAACAGTAACAGATACAGGGAGGGTCTATCTGTTATGCTGGCTGGAGGAGGAGGTTACGCTGGAGGAAGAGGAGGAAGAGGTGAAGGAAGAAGAGGAGGAAGAGGTGAAGGAAGAAGAGGAGGAAGGAGGAGGAGGTGAAGGAGAAAGAAAAGAGGAGGAGAGGAAGGAGAAGCAGCAGTAGCCCCCTCTCCTATAAAACCACAGGGCAACAGATGTGTGTTATGAGCATGACTTGTTACTGTTTCATTCAAATTAAATATTCAAGATGTGAGCAGAATAATGTGTGAAGGATTACATTTTGGCCTTTATTATGTAATAGTTAACACATCTCAGTATTTCATGACTTTTTTCCCCTCTTCCCCCAGTAACCATAATAATGTATTTAAGTCAAGACCTAAGTATTAGAGACCAGAGTGATAGCACAGCGGGTAGGGCTTTTGCCTTGCATGTGGTCAACCTGGTTTCAATCCCCAACATTCTACATGGTCCACAATGAATCTCTCAGGGTAAAACCTGAGTGAAGACCTAAGAGTAACCCCTGAGCATTGGCAGGTGTGACACAAAAAGCAAAAAAATAATATTTTTTTAATTTCACAAAAGACCTAAGTATTATACTTGAGAGATTTTCCCTCACCCTCCAACTTTTAATTCAAGGCTTTCTGTTTTGTCTCTAAGCATTTACATCTGACCAACTTGCTTATTGTACGTTATTTGTAAATAAAGTAATTTTAAACTAATTTTAAATTAAAGTAATTATAAATAAAGCATTTTACCCAAACTCATTCTGCCCCTCGAGGTGTTGCAGGTGTGGCTGCGGTGCCCAGCTGTGTCAGCAGGTGGCAGACAGGAGACAGGCTTGTCTATACCCCCCAGGGCTCTGCCTCTGGTTGATGGTCTGACAAAGAAAAAGATTGGGCCCCCTAGATGAACCCAGAGCCACGGCAGAGCCTGGCAAGCTACCTGTGGTGTATTCGGTATGCCAAAAACAGTAACAATAATGGACCTCATTTCCAATAAATGGAGACATTACTGGTGCCCACTCAAGCAAATCGATAAACAATGGGAAGACAAGTGACAAGTGACCCAAAACCATCTTCTTTGGGTTTTTTTTGCTTTTTTGGGTCACACCCGGCGATGCTCAGGGGTTACTCCTGGCTTTGCACTCAGAAATTACTCCTGGCGGTGCTCGGGGGACCATATGGGATGTCGGGATCGAACCCAGGCCGGCATGGGCCGGCCGGCGTGCAAGGCAAACGCCCTACCCGCTGGGCTATCACTCCGGCCCGAAAACCATCTTCTTTGATGTCCACTTCTGAAAATGTTTTACTCCACAGGTAAATTCAAGTACTGATTAATTTTTATTATGCACAAGGGGCTAATTGGTCTGTAGGCCATTTTAGAGCAGGTGCTATGATATCCAGAATCCTTAGAACCCAGGAAATTTCCTTATATAAAATAGAAAAAATGGAAGATGGTTGTTATTATGGTAGTGGTATTATTTGTGGTGGTTTTCATGGTGATGGTGGTGGTGATGGTGATAATAGTGATGGTTTTTATGGTGGTGTGGTAGTGGTGGTTATGGTGGTCTTGGTGATAATGGTCATGGTTTTGATGGTGGTGGTTGTTTTAATTCTGGTAGTAGTGGCGGTAATCATTATAATAGTGGTAGTAGTTAAGATGGTGGTGATGGTGGTGTGATGGTGATGATGGTGACGGTGTTGTGGTATTGGTGGTTGTGGTGATGGTGATTGTGTGTGGTGATGGTGGTGGTAGTGGTGGTGGTAGTAGTTTTGTTGTTGCAACTCATTCCTATCCATTGCCTTTGTGGGCACCACAGTGACAGATAAGAAAATGTGGGTCTCTGCAACCAGAGGATATTTCAAATACTGGTTCTGCTGACTAGTTGTATTACTTTATAGGCACCAAGCTGCAGTGTTCAGTATTTCTCATCAGCGTACTGCTCCCTCCATTCCTGCTAGCCATGGCTCATGGACCCGCAAACAGAATGAGTGGTCTCTCTGACAAGCCCCCTTTCTTAAGTGGCTTCCTCCCGAGGATTCGGGGTAGAATTCCTTTTCTACCTAAAATCCTTTATGCCATCTCCTAGTTACTTCCATTTTTCTCTTATTTTTCCTTCATTTACCAGGAAGGTTTCTTCAGATTCATGATTATGTATTTTTTATTCAATTTTTTTCAAGCAATACATTATTTTTCAACATATTTTCTTCCATCCCCTCAATTCTTTCTGTTCTTCCCTTACATTCTGCTGAATTTCCCTTTGATAATGCTTCTCATGCCTGGAATCTCAACCACAGCCTCAAATCTCAATTCAGATACAAGTTCCATTTTACTTCAATGCCAGAAATACACAACTCTTTTACCTTTATGGACCAATTTGGTAGTTCAATTGTAGGTTTACATAATAAATTGGATGATATATCATATACGTGTACTACATTAAGAAAGATTATTATAAATAATTTATAAACCTCTGATTATGATGAAATCTTAAGTATCAGTTTTAGCTCTGCAATTAACGATATATTTCCATCTTTGATTACAAAATAATGATGTACTCTCATAATTCCTACAAAAATATGACAAATTTCTATATCATTTACAAGGGAATAAAGATAGCACTTTCATATTCTCTTAAATCAAAATTCACATGATAGCTAATGCCATTTTCTATCTAGTTTAAAAAAACTGTTCAAGGCTATAAAATATCAAAGAAGAGAGATTCAAGATGCAAGAAAGATAAAATGGAGAAAAATACAAAAAAACTTCTAAGCAAATGATCCCATGGGCAGTGTGATTTTATGTGAGAAATTTCGCACACAAATCCTAAGTTGTAATTTTTAAGTTTTAAAAAGCATTTTTGTTTTGCTTATTTCTGAAAATATTTTTTGCTTAAAGTATCTTATTTTATGCCTAAATTACTAATCTTACTAGACAAAATAATTCCATATCGATTCCACAGAATAAAAACTACATCATTTTAGATAAGCCATGTCTGTAAACCAGTGATCATTTTGGGGGAGGGGTTGGGCCATTCACAGTAATACTCGGGGGATATGGCAGTGAGTGGGGACCATATGTGACATTCAGGATTTAAGCCAGTGTTGTGAATGCTGCCATCCCTACAGTCACCAGCAAACAAGGGCCTTATCTCCTGGCCCCTCTCTCTCTCCATCCCCTCCTTTTTTAAAACAAATGTACATAACTTCCAAACTCAGAATAATATGGTCTTAGAAAGCTCTATAGTTATTCCAAGAATGCAGGCATTTCTCAAAAAATATCTTTAGAATAGCTCTTTAGAATCACTTTCTCTTAATTAAAAGTCACATACACTATCCAATGAGCTCTCATTGTATATCCATGTATATAAATGTACATGTGTGTGCATGTGTGCCATTAGATGGCTGATTCAATCTACCTAACTTCAAACTACATTTGACTTCATCAAAATAAAATTTGACTAAAAGAAAAAGAAATTTTTCTATCATAAAAATAATTTTTTAATCTGAAAGCAGCATCCCCAAAATTAAAAGGATAAAAAGTGGCATGTAAGCTTAAGGATAAAGTCTCCAAATTCTTCAAGGCAAGATATGATGGATGGCATTAATTTTTTAAAATAATTTTTCAAGTTATTTAAATAATTTAAATCATTTTCATAATTTTTTATTTTTGGGCCACACAGGGCATTGCTCAGGACTTTTTGCGATAGGGCTCAGGACTGAACCAGGACCATAGTGTGCAAAGCAAGCACCAAACCACTGTACTAGCTCTTTGGCCAGGGGATTTTTTTTAAACCAGTGACATTTATTTATATTTGTCCTTCAGAGGATTGGATATCACCTTGTAATAAGCTATCCTTTCAAACTGCCAAATGGCTTTAAAATGGACGTGAATTTTCAATTTTCCCAAATAGAGTAGAGGGAAGAGAGATAAGAATTTTCTGCTCCCAACCTAAGCACTCAAAGCTGTGTCAGAAGGGCACATTCTGGAAATGTTATACTTGGTTGAATGCTGGTGATGTCCCAGAGCTTCCAGGCAATCCTGGAGTCTCCGTCCTTCCCTGAAACTCTTAAACAAGTACTGGTTGCATTTGGATAGTTTGTTTTCTGCAACGTGAGTCCTGTAATATATAAGCATTTCGGCAATCGTGAATTTCATCTTTTTGTTATTTGGGGGTACATGAAGTTCACAATGCTTGCTTGTGTGGTTTAAGATTGCTTTAATTTTTGCATTTACATTCCTTTTGACATTTTTTGAAGAAGGAGTCTTTGTCTTGTACGTCTGTTGTTTAGAGGAAGTGGTAAGACTCTCCCCCGCTGTCTTTTTTTAATATGTTTGGCTTTATGAAATGCACGCACGATTCTCCCGGGAATCCTGGCTCATTAAACAAAGAGGATGAGATGTTGCCTTTTACAAGCTACATATCCCGAGCCTTCTTAGAGGCTGGTATCCCCGGCTTCAGATTTAGGCTGTGTGGCCAACGCTGTCACAGGCTCTGACGGCCCCTCCCGGTAGAAAAGTACCACTGGGTTTTTGCGAGCCCACACGGCCACGTCCCCTCCCGTCCCGTCACCCCCATGGGAAGAGGGCATCCTGCTGCAAACCCCCAGCCGGTTGGCATAGCGGTTTCTAAGGCGGTTGCGGCTTCTGGCCGGTGGCCGGGCGCCCTGGGTGGGCAGGAAGGCGTCCACATTTCGAGTCCGGTAGCCCTCTTCCCGGCCGCGCCTTAGCAGCACGGAAATGTTGGGGTTGCGGATGGCATAGATGACGGGGTTGATGGCCCCATTGGCCCAGGTCAACCAGACAGCCACCACGTTGAGGAGCGAGGGGGCCTGCGTGGAAGGAGCTCGGTGGGCGGCGGCCAGCAACACCAGGAGGCAGTAGGGGCCCCAGCAGGCGATGACGAAGACAATCATGAGCATCACCGTGGTGGCGGTGCGCACCTCGCTGAAGAAGCGCAGCAGGCGCGCGTAGGTGGGCACCGGCCTCACGCGCACGTCCTGCAGGCGCACGGTCCTGGCGATGCGGTAGTGGCAGAAGCACATGAGCAGGAAGGGCAGCAGGTAGCAGGCCACCACCCGCGCCACGCTGTAAGCGGCGCCCAGCTGCGCGGGGTCCGGGGGAGGTCCGGTACAGGCAGCCGTGGAAGCTCTGTGCCTTGGGCGGCTCGCGGGGGCGCGCGCAGCAGCTCCCAGGGCAGCGAGAAGCCCAGCGCGACCAGCCAGGCGCCGGCCAGCAGCTGCAGCGCGCGGCGGCGGCCGAGCTTGTCCCGCGGCGGCCGCACGATGGCGCAGTAGCGGTCCAGCGCGATGAGCGCCACGCTGAGCGTGGACACGATGCCGAAGCACGAGCTGCAGAAGCGGCAGGCGGCGCAGAAGCCGCGCCAGGGCCCCGCCGAGCCCCGGGGCGCGTGAAGAGGTCCAGGAAGGCGGCGGGCAGGCAGAGCAGCGCCGTGAGCAGATCCGACAGGGACAGGGACAGGATGAAGGCGTTGGTGACGGTGCGGAGCTGCCGGTGCTTCATGATCACCCCCAGCACCGCGCCGTTGCCCAGGCTAGACAGCAGGAAGATGAGGAGGAGGACCAGGGCCTGGGCCGCCACCGCCGCCCCGTGCGACAGCAGCAGCGCCGCCCCGGAGCCTGGCGGCGGCCTCTCCGCCACCGCCGCCGCCGGTGTCCCGGGCCTGCCTCCAGGCGAGGCGCCAGCGCTGTCGCCCCCCACTCCCCGCGCTCTGGTTCCCCAGCACCGCTGCCGCCGCGGTGGCCACGGTGCTGAAGGAAAGCGCGGCCGCCGTGGCCGTGGAGGAGGAGGAAATCCCGCCAGGAGAGGCGACCGCGGAGGGGGTGCCGGGGTGCGGGCTGCCGGGCCAGGCCATGCTCTCGGGGGGGCGCTGCGGCGGCGGCTTCTCCATGGGGCCCGGCGGCCGCCGCGGGTCCGTACATCCCGCTCGGAGGGACGGGGCCCGGCGAGAGGCCGCTGCTGGAATCGGGCTCGCCCGCCACGGTGGCTGTCGGCGGAGGCCCGCGCTGCCTTTGACGTGGGTTCCAGGCGTTGCCCTGGGAAACGCGTGTTTACGCAGAGCGCGGTGTTGGAGGCGGGCCCGGTGCCCTCCTAAAGGGTGGCCCGCCTCGGACCGTCCGTTGGCTGGACTTCAGTGCACGGTCGAGCTCCTGGGACTTCTGTCAGGCAGAGTCGCAGTAATGACCCATTGCATCAGGGGTTCGCTGCGATCTCTTGGTACTGGGAGGGGTTTTGGCGGGGCGGTGGGAGGGGTGAGGTGGGAGGAAAGTCTCTGCTTCCTTAGGGTGTTCTGATTGATGTTTGCAGGTAGGATATTGCAGTGGAATTTAGAAAGATGCAAACAATCCAAGGCCGTAAATTCAAGGGCATCACCAGTGAACCCAGGCGCTCTCAAACTTGTACTTGCCACAGAATCTCCTTGTGAGCTTCTAAAACCACAGGTGAGTGGAGTAGAGCCCAGAGTTGCCGGAATCGTGGGTAAAGTCACCACCCTGTGTGCTTGAGGTTGCAGGCGGCAGCTTGACCTTAGGACTGGAAACTTCCTAAGCGGTGTTCTGGGAAACCAGAGTGCAGATCTTGGGAGGCGGGATGATAACCTCTGTTCAAGGGCCTGGAAGCCAGAGCCGTGTCAGCTCACACGTGTGTTTGTGTGCTTGGGGAGGGGCAGAAGGGGAAGGTGGAGAAGACGGGGTCCTAGTTCTGCTGGCCATGGCCCTCAGCTGTCAGGTGTGTGTGTGTGTGTGTGTGTGTGTGTGTGTGTGTGTGTGTGTGTGTGTGTGTGTGTGTGTTGGAGTTGGTTGGAGGCCCATACCTACCAGTGCTCAGTTCTGACTCATGGCTCTGTGCTCAGAGATCACTTAAGGTGGGCTCAGGTGGACCTATAAGATCTGAGGGATCAAACCTGGGTGGGTCAAGTGGAAGGGAAACGCCCTCTGTCAGAATGTTTGCGTTTGGAGATGAATTGCTACCATTGCTTATGAAAGAAGGGTCTGGTTGCCCACGGAAGCTGCACCATAAATTTAGGTGTAATTATTAACTTAAGCTACACTTTAAATTTGCTATCTTGAAGGCCCCAAAGGGGGGGGAAGTTGTGTGGGGTATGCCAGAAACTCACATTCTCTAAAGCCTAGCTTCTCGAACTACGAATTACAGCCCCATTCATACCTGAATGTTTTATGATCAGCTTATGATTTATTCTCAGGAAATGTTTGCTATCATTATTTCATATACCTAGGGTTGCATTAAAGTTTCACAGTCATAAGGGGTCACGAGTGGGAAAAGTTTAGGAAGCCCTGCTCTAAAGTGATCCTTTGCAAAATAGGGGACTTGAGACAGTCACAGACCTTAGGTACCTGTTAGAAATGCAAGTTCTCTCTCTCTCTCTCTCTCTCTCTCTCTCTCTCTCTCTCTCTCTCACACACACACACACACACACACACACACACACACAATCAACTGAATCTGAAACTTAGGGGGTAGTCCCAGATGCATGCACACTGATGATTCTGAAACAGTCAAGTTTGAGAAACAAGACATCTAGTACACTTAAGACTTAAAGGTGTTAGAACCAATGGTATTAATCGCCTGGGTGCTGATTTTAGTGACAAAATATGTCCTGGAATTTATAGCATAAGTAGAAGTTCTTTTAAGGTGGTAAATGGAAACTCCATTTCTCAGTCTCAATATTATTGACATTTTGTGTCAGATAATTCTTCCATGTAGGGCTTCCCTATACACTGCGGGGTATTTACTAATGACAACTAAAACTTCTCCAGGCATAGCCGGCAGGCCGCTGGATTGGAGGACAATCCCGCTGAAAACCACTGAACTAAAAACAAAAATATGTAATGGATTTATTTATTTAGAAAATTTCTGTGCTAAATTTTCAGAAATAATACATAAGGATCCAAGAACTCAAAGAAGGTTTTAGGTAACACACAAATGTATTACAATATTATCTGAATACCAATTCAAGAATATCAGAATGAAAATTTATTTTTTTAACTCCCTAGTGTAGTTGATGGAGACCGATGAACATGATACTGGACTCTCCAGGAAAAGCGAAATTTTATTCACGTGCAAAATCTGAAGTTGGTGTCAAGTTCTTTATTTGGGTACTGGTGAAAGCCATTTTCCCCCTTAGATTAGATAAGAGCAGGGAATGAAGATGGAAATATATGATTTTTCTAAGTGTTTTTTTTTCTTTTGTTGAGTGAGCTTCATGGGGGGAAAATGGGGTAACAGCCACAGATGAAGTTTAAACAAAGGGCCACGGCCAGGGATGGCCGACATGCTTCTGGATCTCCTCCTTCCCTGGTCCTTGTTTGCCGTATTGTCCTCTGAGTTCTTCCATCTGCCTTTACATTTTAATTTTGTTATTGCTGTGATTGTGGTAATGCTCACACGCCACACACACACGGTGCTGGTGACAGAACTCAGAGCTTCCAACATGCAAGGCTAGTGCTCTACCACTGTGTCATATGCCTGCCCCACCTGCCTTTAGGCAAACACACACTGCGCACACGCACACACACACACACACGCTGGGGTCCATCAAGGCCAGGTCCTTGTCTCCTGTAGTCTCTCATCTTACAACTTAAGACAAGAACTATCGCTCTGCTCCCAACCCACTAACATTTCTCTGTACATCCATCTTCCCTTGCTGTGAAAAGCTCCTCAAACAACACAACTGTTTTCTTTTTGCCTTTTTATAGCTACCTGGCTCTTACCACTGTAGAAAACTGCTATATGCACTAGGGAGTACTTTTGAATGACATAGGAGAATTTGGAAACTGGGTCAAAAGTTAAGAAAAGGCATTTTAAAGGCTGAGTGATAGTCCAGCAGGGAGGACGTTTGCCTTGCATGCACTGACCTGGGTTCAATCCCCACACCCCATATTGTCCCCTGAGCACCGCCAGGAGTAAGCCCTGTGTATCGCTGGGTGTGACCCAAAAAAGAAAAAAAAAAGCATTTAATAGCCAAGGGGAGAAATAAGAATTGAATAAAAGCATTTATTACAAAAAGAATTTAAGAAGGTAACAAATACATTAAAGTCTTTGGATAAAAGCAGTAGGAACACTGAGTGCTCTGACTCAAGCAAAAAAAAAAAAAAAGAATTTACTAGTAGGATTGGGGAGTTTAGATTACATTCATAGCTTCAAGAATGAAAAATCAGGGGCCAGAGCAATAGAGCAGCGGGTAGGGCATTTGCCTTGCAGGCGGCCGACCTGGGTTTGATCCTCAACATCCCATATGGTCCCCTGAGCATCACCAGGAGTAAGTCCTGAGTGCAGAGCCAGGAGTAACCCCTGGGCATCACCAGGCATGACCCAAGAAAGAAAAAAAAGAAAAAAAAAGAAAAATCAGAAGAAACAGAGGAGGATCTCCTGACGGCATTAACATAATAAGTGAGCTTCAGTCCTTCCTTTCAGACCCGAACAGGCCCTGGGGTAGAATCTGATTGTTCTGCTCCTTGCCCAGTCCATCTGGGCTGCACGCAGGGGTCAGACAGTTTTGTCAAAGGAAAAGGAGGGTATTATGCACCAATGGGGGAAGCAGTAGTAATGGCCAGGTCCACAGAAACAGCCAGGAAGAAGGGCATGAAAATAAGTAAAGGAGACATCCTAACATCCTCGCTCCCGGGCTGACTGGTGGCACCACTAACCCAGTAAGGGAATCTGGGAAGAGGGGCGCAGGCTTGGTTTGTCTTCTATGGAATGACTCCAGCATGGGTCTGAATCTCAGGATTTAGAAAGTTGGGAATTGCCAGCCTCTCTACAAGTGGGAAAACCATGCACATATGTGTGAGGATCCAGTGATGAGAGTAATAGAATCATGGAGAAAAGCAGAGGGTGGCAAATGTTCAGCAGGTAAAGGGAGAAAGGGCAGAGGAGGATTTGCAGGAGGCACATTGGCCAGCGGCAAAGTAGCTGTGTTTCCTTTTGTTGGACTTCACAGAAAAGAAACTTGTTCTCCAGGAAGTTGCTGTGATTTTGAGTTCAGTGCTATCCTTTACCTCTAGTTGGGAAGCTGGTGGCCTCTTAGATGTTTTAAAAGCTGAAGGGGAATATTTCCAGGTAAGCCAAGCCCAGTCCCACCTGGGTAATTAAGTAAGTGCCTTAAGAAGGTTTGCTACTTGGGCCAGGGGTGTGGCTCAGTAGTAGATTGTCCATCTTGTATTTCTTAGACTCTGGGATAAATCCCTGGCAATGGAAACAAAAGAAAAAAAATCACCCAGAGAGATAGTCAAGGGGCTGAGTTCATTCTCATGCATGCAGGAGGCTTGGGTTTTACCCCAACACTGCATGGTTCCCTGAGCACGGCCAGGAATAACCCCCCCAAGCACTGAGAGCTAGGAGTAGCCTCACTTGAATCACTTGAATCCCGTTATTCATCGATTTGCTCAAGCGGGCACCAGTAACATTTCCATTGGACCCTTTCACGTGCCAATGTAGCCCAATGGCATCTGGTTGATCAGGCACTGCTTGTTTGCCTTTCTTATTGCTGCCCTATTAAGGGCTGTTCGGGGGTCAGGAAATTAAACATTTTTGTTACTGGTTTTGGCATATCGAACATGCATTGGACACCTTGCCAGGCTCTGCTGTGCGGGCGCTATACTCTCATTACTTTGTGGGGCTCTCTCAGAGGGGTGGGTAGAATATTCCACGGTAATTTGGAGGTAAATCGCGCAACAGGGAAAGCTGGTTTCTGCTCTGCTGGGTGTATCTGTGTCTGGAGTAGCCTCAAAGGAAGGAAAATAGGGGTGACTACAAGCTAAAGAAGGCAGACTACAAGAGGTTTATTCCATTTGTTTTAACACATTTAAATACGTAAGGAATCAATGAGGGGAGGGCAGTTGCTTCAATGTGGTTAATTGATGTGGCAAGGCTTGTCAAATGATTCGTCAATGTGAAAATATTTTCACATGCTCTGCCTGTAATAATTGCTTTAAAAAAGAAAACTCTTAAAAGTAGTGCAAATCACTTGAGAAGGAATCCATCCCTCAGTGGGTCGGTGTCCTCCACTGTAAAACTTGCTGTACCTATGTAATGGGCTTGTCCTGATACTTCGACTATAACAGCTTTAAAATCACCACATTTTGCCTCCTGAGAAAAAATGGAAGAAGTACAATATCAGATTCTGCATTAATATATCTAGCTTAAAAGTCTAATTTTTCATTTTTATCATTTTAAAGAAATCGAGGGGTTAGCTCTAAAGGCAGTGGAGGTAAGGAGAGAAACCTGTTGTAGGCAGGCAGGCGGGGCGCCACATGGCAATAAAATTCCTGAAGAAGAGATCCAGAGCCACACCTGATTGAAAGCCAAAAGCAAACTTGACAAGACCATTATCAACAATAAATCCTGGGGAAAGGGAAGGCCAAAAGGGAATTTGTGAAGCCCATAGGCCACTGACCCTTCTAAAGTCTTTAGATAACTAACCCTCCTAAGGAAGATAAATTAGCCTTCCCGCCCAGCACCCAGCTCACAGAAGACTCCAAAAGTATTCCAGTCAAAGAAGACCACTCCCAAAGTCTACTCCCTTAGCAACAGGGCCCTAGAAACCGAGGTTGAAGCCCCATATGGGAGTAACTTGATCACTTGATCACTTGAATCCCGTTATTCATCGATTTGCTCGAGCGGGCGCCAGTAACATTTCCATTGGACCCTATCACATGCCAATGTAGCCCAATGGCATCTGGTTGATTCATGTACACTGGCATCGGAAGCATATATGGGAGTAACTTGGGGAGAAATCTATAAAAGCCATCCTGAACAAAGGACAGTGCGCACATGTTGCCTGCGGCGCACATGCTGCATGGACACACATGCTGCCTGAGCCCATGTGGTCCAGCACATGTGGTGCCTAAGCATGTGTGTTGCCCGCGATCTCCCTTCTTGAGTTGTGTACTCTCTCTCTTACTTTCTCTCCCCTTCCCCTCTTCTAAAACCTCCTCAATAAAACCCATTTTACTTCACTGCTCGTCGACTCCTGAAAATTCTTTTTCTGCAAGGAAGACAACCCTAAGGCAGCCCTGGGTAAGGCCTAGACTGACTTTCCTTTCCTGCAAAGAGCAATTCCTCACTCCAGCCTGAGTCCGTGGCTCCCCGAGAAACCTCGGGTGGTGGGGATCAACTCCCATGCCTAGAGATCAAGCGGGCATCAGGTGTGGCAGCGGTCACCTTGTGAGGCTGGTGGGGCTCAGGCCCACACCGTGCAGGGGCTCATCACAGACTTTATCAGTCCTAAGCCTGCCCAGCGAGTCCGGGTGGCAGAGGCGGCTGGGGAAAAAGTGACCATCTCTCTCCCCTTCCGGGCTCACATAAGTCACCCGTGGGGTCCACCTGCAACAAAACCTACTTATATTTATGTTTTTTAAAGGGGTTTTGGACCAATAATACAACAGGTAGGGCATTTGCCTTGCATGTGGCCGACCTGGGTTCAATCCCCTGACATCCCATACCATCCCCAGAGCAGCACCAAGTGCAGAACCAGGAGTAACCCCTGAGCATTAGGTATGACTCAAAAAGAAAAATAATTAATTAAAGGCATTATTCTTTTTTGGTTTTGGAGCCACACCTTGTGAAGTTCAGGGGGTTACTCCTGGCTCTGTACTCAGGAATTACTCCTGACAATGTTCTAGGGGGGACCATATAGGATGCTAGGGATCGAACCTGAGTAAGCTAAATGCAAGACAATCATCCTACTCTCTCTATTATCTTTCCTGGCCCAAACGGAGCAAAGTGTAGACTCTCACACATGTTTTAAAACTTTTGCTGTGAAATGAGAGATAAATTTGGAGAGAAGAGAGATCATAAATTCACTAGGAGATAAACTTAATGTATTGAATTTAAAATCATTGGGTATTTCTTAGTGAGGATGAAGAGTAACAATGCAAAGAATGACTTGAAGTAGAATTGAAAGTTTGGTGACTGTTTATGTGAAGGCAAACTGGAGTAAGTTAAGCATAGATATAGGTTGTAGCCTAGACCTGAAGCTGGTGTTACCATTAACATTAAGATGGGGAATGAAGGAAGGAATGAAGAAATGGAGGACAGAAAGAAAGATAGGAAGGAAGGAATATAAATATTCTGAATACAGTTTCAGTCAGATACTTTGCGATTTCTTAAAGTCTGGTTTTAGAGAAGATAACTAGATTCTCATCTGCTTCTGCATTCAATCAGCCTATCACACACCATGTAGCCTCTGGAGAACTCCATGTTCACTTGTGACGCTGTACAAGAATGTTTTAGTTTTTATTATGAACAAGTTTTGAATTGTAGATTTATGGAAAGGAATTTGGAGAAATCTGAAGTCCCAAAAGCACACTTGAATACCCAGTATCCTGGTTGAAAAGGGGCTGTTAACAGACCTGCTTTAAAATTCTCTGCCAAGAGCTAAGTGAAGAAATTTCTCTAACACTCAGACCTTTTGTTTGGTTTCATTTTGGGGACCACAACTGATAGTTCTCAGAACTAACTGATGGGTCTGTGCTTAAGAATACTCCTGGTAGGCTAAGGGGACTGACTGGGATGCCTGGGATCTAACCCAAATCGGCCATGTGCAAGCAAGCACCCTAGCTGCTGTCTATTGCTTCGTCCCTTCAGTTCAGACCTCTTGAGTGTCAAAAATAACCTTGAGAAGTAAGAGCCTAAGGGAGTCACTCACCCCTCACAGCCTTCCCTGTGAATACTGAGCCTGTTGCACTGCTTTTTAAAGGCTCTGATCTGATTCAGCTCTAGAAGTCCTTTGTGGTATTGTAGAGCAATTCGGGCCGTCACTCCTGAGCCAGTAGGACTTCTGTCAACCTGTTTCAGGACAAATGAAGTTACAAATATTTAGTTAGTTATCTTGTTCCTTCGTCCCTGGTACTGTGGTAAACATTGTTAATTGTAATACCTGTTCATCTGCAAACACACAGATATTGGTGGTTGGTTCCTCACTAAAAGCATCTTTTCCATCAGTCAATATTGTTCCATATAAAAAAGCAAGATCTTCACTCTCAGGATGATTGATTTTAAACTGTAGATTACAATAACCACATGTAAATGAAAGATATCGCTTCAAATTCATTTTTATAATCCAGGAATATAGCAATTCAGTTATATAGGGTTATCTTGGTCACAATATCATTGTTAAAATACTTTTGGGTCAAGGTGCTAAATACTAAACTTGGTGTCTTTGACTAGACGAATAAATAGTTTTATTGGATGTTATGATTCTTACAACATTATTTCTTTCAGAGGGGTCTCAACATATGGTCTCAACAAAGTAAACATACCTACTGTATACACAGAACCATGCCAACACTTTCTCTGTGAGGCATTGAGCCGGGAATGGTCAATCCACAGATTGGTTATAGGCATTAAAGAATCATATAGTCCCACTCTCAGGAGCTTGAAAAAGATAATGTGGAAATCAAAGCAATGAATTGTGAGATGGTTTATACCATTGAGAGATATAAGGACTTAGAAGAGGGGCCTGAGCAGAAAAAAAAAAAA
>JAJIBD010001626.1:0-37750 GCA_021461705.1 Cryptotis parvus
AGAAAGAAAGAAAGAAAGACAGAAAGAAAGAAAGAAAGAAAGAAAGAAAGAAAGAAAGAAAGAAAGAAAGAAAGAAAAAGAAAGAAAGAAAGAAAGAAAGAAAGAAAGAAAGAAAAGAAAGAAAGAAAGAAAGAAAGAGAGAAAGAAATAGAAAAAGAAAAAAAAATCCTAAATTACGTGGCTCAGCTAGAGAGCAACTGCTGTGCATCCAGACCTCCACCAAACATATCCACACCCACCACCTCACACAGTACGCCACACCCCCAGGACACACACTCTCTCCCAATTCTACTTATACCCCAACGCTCAGGGGATACTCCCAGCACTGCACTCAGGAATAACCCCTGGTGGTGCTTGGGGGGAACCATATGTGATGCCAGGGAATCAAACCCAGGTGGGCCTTTGCAAGACAAAAGTCCTACCTGCTGATCTATTGCTCTGGCCCCTGGAGTCCCCTGATTTTTACATCACTCATTCTGAGTTTTGCCCAGTGTGATTACTTTTGGCACACAGTTCAGCCACTTCTGCTCCTGACACTACTTTCAAGGAAATAGGAACAAGTTAGAAATTTGAAAAATATCACGGAAGCCAAATCATCAATAGCTTTGTCATTGTTTAATGGTGACAATACCATTTTTATATATTAAATGTATTAATATATTTAATCATTAAATCATCTATTTATATTATACACTCATATATTTATGTTTAATTAAATACATCTGATTTCTATTAATTAGATATAATTAGTATATCTTATGGAATATGTTACAATTTAAAGACATTTTAATACATTGCTATAAGCATATATATTGCGATAAGCATGCCTGTAGTTTTTTGCCCCATATAACCAGATTGTGGGCTTCCAGCAGTTAATGATGGGAAAAAGTGCTTCTTCTTCTTCTTCTTCTTTTTTTTTTGTTGTTGTTGTCTTATTTTGGATCACCCTAGGGTGCTCAGCGATGCTCAGGGCTTTCTTTGCCACGCACTAGGAATTCCTCCTGGCAGTGCTCTAGGTGCCACATGCTATGCCAGGGATTGAATCCGGGTGGGTCTCATGCAAGGCAACTGCCCTCCCGATGGGCTATCACAGGAAATTTCTCAAGATGTAAATAAGGGTCTGAGCGATAGCACACCGTAGGGCATTTGCCTTTCATACATCCGACCAGTATCCCAAAGTGCCCTGTGATCACCACCAGGGGTAATATCTGAGGGAGAGCCAGGAGCAAATACTCAGCACTGCCAGATGTGACCCCAAAAGGCCAAAAACAAAGTTGATAAACTGAGGAAAATGATTTACAAATGCCATAAGTCTCATTTTGTCTTTATCACGGAAACCAACGTATTTACGTTTTTGGTGTTTTGTGCGTCACAAGTGTGATGCTTAGGAGTTACTCCTGACTCTACACTCAGGAATTACTCCTAGTTATACTCAACGGGACTATATGGGATGCGGGGAGCAGACTGGGTCGGCGCTTCAAGTCAAAGCGCCCCCACTGTATTATCGCTCCAGTCCCTGACACAGTTACTTCTGATCCATGGACAATAGATGGCTCTGTATTGGGGCCGGAGTGATAGCCCAGCGGTTGGGCGTTTGCCTTTGACGTGGCCGGCCTATGCCGGCCTGGGTTCGATCCCCGTCCCATATGGTCCCCCGAGCTCTGCCAGTTGTCATTCCTGAGTGCAGAGCCAGGAGAAACCCCTGAGCATTGCCGGGTGTGACCCAAAAAAAAAAAAATAGATTGCTCGGTATGGTTCACGTAGTGTCTTCATTCCTGTGCTCGCTCTGATTTGTTTTCAGGTGACATTTGTTATACTCTTGGACCACTCTTCTATGTGCCAAAGATGTTCTACTTCTGTATTTGACACTTTTTGTAGATTTTCACTCAGAAATGATGAGAATATATGGTATTTTGGGACCCATCTGCTCCAGCCCATATGGTCCGTGTAGCACCCTGAGCAAAAAAGCTGGATATGGGCCAAAAAACCAAAAAAAAAAAAAGCACAAAAAAATTGCTAAATTTTGCACAGTAAATTTGGCTCAGCTATAGAGCACCTGCTGTGCATCCAACTATAGAGCAACTGCTGTCACACACACCCAGAATTATGTCACGCACCCTCAGGACACACACTGCCCAGTTATACTTAACCCCAGACCCCCAAAACGCGAGGATTTTTTTTTTTTGCTTTTTGGGTCACACCTGGCAATGCTCAGGGGTTACTCCTGGCTCTGCACTCAGGAATTACTCCTGGTGGTGCTCCAGGGACCATATGGGGTGCTGGGGATTGAACCGGGTCTGCCAGCGTGCAAGGCAAACGCCCTACCCACTGGACTATAGCTCTGGCCCCACGTGAGACATGTGAGCTAACTGTCCAATCGCTTGCACCCCCATAGTCATCTTCTATGAGCTCACACCGGGCGTGTGTGCCGTATCCAATCACGTCTGGGGCGGGCACATCCACTCATCTGTCCAATGAGGGCCTACTCACGATCCTGAGAACTTCCTGTGCTTCTGTTACCTGGAGTAGGACCAACATCTCCCCACAAGTGCCGGCTCCCGTCTGCTTCAACTGAGTGGATGGTGCTTGGGCCCAGAGGGACAGCCAAGGAGCCGGGAAAAAAGCTGGATGTGGGCCAAAAAGCAAAAAAAAAAAAAAAAAAAAAAAAAAGAAAAGAAAAGAAAGAAAGAAAGAAAGAAAGAAAGAAAGAAAGAAAGAAAGAAAGAAAGACAGACAGACAGACAGACAGACAGAAAGACAGAAAGAAAGACAGAAAGAAAGACAGACAGAAAGAAAGAAAGAAAGAAAGAAAGAAAGAAAGAAAGAAAGAAAGAAAGAAAGAAAGAAAGAAAGAAAGAAAGAAAGAAAGAAAGAAAGAAAGAAAGAAAGAAAGAAAGAAAGAGAGAGAGAAAGAAATAGAAAAAGAAAAAAAGATCCTAAATTGCTGGCTCAGGTAGAGAGCAACTGCTGTGCATCCAGACCCTCCACCAAACATATCCACACCCACCAACACTCACACAGTACGCCACACACCCCCAGGACACACACTCTCCCAATTCTACTTATACCCCCAAAGCTCAGGGGATACTCCCAGCTCTGCACTCAGGAATGACTCCAGGTGGTGCTTGGGGGAACCATATGTGATGCCAGGGAATCAAACCCAGGTGGGCCCGTTTGCAAGACAAAAGTCCTACCTGCTGATCCATTGCTCTGGCCCCCTGGAGTCCCCTGATTTTTACATCACTCATTCTGAGTTTTGCCCAGTGTGATTACTTTTGTCACACAGTTCAGCCACTTCTGCTCCTGACACTACGTTCAAGGAAATAGGAACAAGTTAGAAATTTGAAAAATATACGGAAGCCAAATCATCAATAGCTTTGTCATTGTTTAATGGTGACAATACCATTATTATATATTAAATGTATTAATATATTTAATCATTAAATCATCTATTTATATTATACACTCATATATTTATGTTTAATTAAATACATCTGATTTCTATTAATTAGATATAATTAGTATATCTTATGGAATATGTTACAATTTAAAGACATTTTCATACATTGCTATAAGCATATATATTGCGATAAGCATGCCTGTAGTTTTTGCCCCATATAACTAGATTGTGGGCTTCCAGCAGTTAATGATGGGAAAAAGCTTCTTCTTCTTCTTTTTTTTTTTGTTGTTGTTGTCTTTTTTTTGGATCACCCTAGGGTGCTCAGCGATACTCAGGGCTTTCTCTTTGCCACGCACTAGGAATTCCTCCTGGCAGTGCTCTAGGTGCCACATGCTATGCCAGGGATTGAATCCGGTGGGTCTCAGGCAAGGCAACTGCCCTCCCGCTGGGCTATCACAGGAAATTTCTCAAGATGTAAATAAAGGTCTGAGCGATAGCACACCGGGTAGGGCATTTGCCTTTCATACATCCGACCAGTATCCCAAAGTGCCCTGTGATCACCACCAGGGGTAATATCTGAGGGGAGAGCCAGGAGCAAATACTCAGCACTGCCAGATGTGACCCCAAAAGGCCAAAAACAAAGTTGATAAACTGAGGAAAATGATTTACAAATGCCATAAGTCTCATTTTGTCTTTATAACGGAAACCAACGTATTTACGTTGCCGTGTTTTGTGCGTCACAAGTGTGATGCTTAGGAGTTACTCCTGACTCTACACTCAGGAATTACTCCTAGTTATACTCAACGGGACTATATGGGATGCGGGGGAGCAGACTGGTCGGCGCTTCCCAAGTCAAAGCGCTCCCCACTGTATTATCGCCTCCAGTCCCTGACACAGTTACTTTTGATCCATGGACAATAGATGGCTCTGTATCGGGGCCGGAGTGATAGCCCAGCGGGTTGGGCGTTTGCCTTGCACGTGGCCGGCCCATGCCGGCCTGGGTTCGATCCCCGTCCCATATGGTCCCCCGAGCTCTGCCAGTTGTCATTCCTGAGTGCAGAGCCAGGAGAAACCCCTGAGCATTGCCGGGTGTGACCCAAAAAAAAAAAATAGATTGCTCGGTATGGTTCACGTGAGTGTCTTCATTCCTGTGCTCGCTCTGATTTGTTTTCAGGTGACATTTGTTATACTCTTGGACCACTCTTCTATGTGCCAAAGATGTTCTACTTCTGTATTTGACACTTTTTGTAGATTTTCACTCAGAAATGATGAGAATATATGGTATTTTGGGACCCATCTGCTCCAGCCCATATGGTCCGTGTAGCACCCCTGAGCAAAGCTGGATATGGGCCAAAAACAAAAAAAAAAAAAAAGAACAAAAAATGCTAAATTTTGCACAGTAAATTTGGCTCAGCTATAGAGCACCTGCTGTGCATCCAACTATAGAGCAACTGCTGTGCACACACACCCACAATTATGTCACACACCCTCAGGACACACACTCGCCCAGTTATACTTAACCCCCAGACCCCCAAAGCGAGATTTTTTTTTTTTGCTTTTTGGGTCACACCTGGCAATGCTCAGGGGTTACTCCTGGCTCTGCACTCAGGAATTACTCCTGGTGGTGCTCAGGGACCATATGGGGTGCTGGGGATTGAACCCGGGTCTGCCGCGTGCAAGGCAAACGCCCTACCCACTGGACTATAGCTCTGGCCCCACGTGAGACATGTGAGCTAACTGTCCAATCGCTTGCACCCCCATAGTCATCTTCTATGAGCTCACACCGGGCGTGTGTGCCGTATCCAATCACGTCTGGGGCGGGCACATCCACTCATCTGTCCAATGAGGGCCTACTCACGATCCCGAGAACTTCCTGTGCTTCTGTTCCCTGGAGTAGGACCAACATCTCCCCCACAAGTGCCGGCTCCCGTCTGCTTCAACTGAGTGGATGGTGCTTGGGCCCAGAGGACAGCCGCGGAGCCGGAACAAAGCTGGATGTGGGCCAAAAAGCAAAAAAAAAAAAAAAAAAAAAAAAAAAAGAAAAAGAAAAGAAAGAAAGAAAGAAAGAAAGAAAGAAAGAAAGAAAGAAAGAAAGAAAGAAAGAAAGAAAGACAGACAGACAGACAGACAGAAAGAAAGAAAGAAAGAAAGAAAGAAAAGAAAGAAAGAAAGAAAGAAAGAAAGAAAGAAAGAAAGAAAGAAAGAAAGAAAGAAAGAAAAGAAAGAAAGAAAGAGAGAAAAAATAGAAAAGAAAAAAAAGATCCTAAATTGCGTGGCTCAGCTAGAGAGCAACTGCTGTGCATCCAGACCCTCCACCAAACATATCCACACCCACCAACACTCACACAGTACGCCACACACCCCCCAGGACACACACTCTCTCCCAATTCTACTTATACCCCCCAACGCTCAGGGGATACTCCCAGCTCTGCACTCAGGAATGACTCCAGGTGGTGCTTGGGGGAACCATATGTGATGCCAGGGAATCAAACCCAGGTGGGCCGTTTGCAAGACAAAAGTCCTACCTGCTGATCTATTGCTCTGGCCCCCTGGAGTCCCCCTGATTTTTACATCACTCATTCTGAGTTTTGCCCAGTGTGATTACTTTTGTCACACAGTTCAGCCACTTCTGCTCCTGACACTACGTTCAAGGAAATAGGAACAAGTTAGAAATTTGAAAAATATACGGAAGCCAAATCATCAATAGCTTTGTCATTGTTTAATGGTGACAATACCATTTTTATATATTAAATGTATTAATATATTTAATCATTAAATCATCTATTTATATTATACACTCATATATTTATGTTTAATTAAATACATCTGATTTCTATTAATTAGATATAATTAGTATATCTTATGGAATATGTTACAATTTAAAGACATTTTAATACATTGCTATAAGCATATATATTGCGATAAGCATGCCTGTAGTTTTTGCCCCATATAACTAGATTGTGGGCTTCCAGCAGTTAATGATGGGAAAAGTGCTTCTTCTTCTTCTTCTTTTTTTTTTGTTGTTGTTGTCTTATTTTGGATCACCCTAGGGGTGCTCAGCGATGCTCAGGGCTTTCTCTTTGCCACGCACTAGGAATTCCTCCTGGCAGTGCTCTAGGTGCCACATGCTATGCCAGGGATTGAATCCGGGTGGGTCTCATGCAAGGCAACTGCCCCTCCCGCTGGGCTATCACAGGAAATTTCTCAAGATGTAAATAAGGGTCTGAGCGATAGCACACCGGGTAGGGCATTTGCCTTTCATACATCCGACCAGTATCCCAAAGTGCCCTGTGATCACCACCAGGGGTAATATCTGAGGGGAGAGCCAGGAGCAAATACTCAGCACTGCCAGATGTGACCCCAAAAGGCCAAAAACAAAGTTGATAAACTGAGGAAAATGATTTACAAATGCCATAAGTCTCATTTTGTCTTTATACGGAAACCAACGTATTTACGTTTTCGTGTTTTGTGCGTCACAAGTGTGATGCTTAGGAGTTACTCCTGACTCTACACTCAGGAATTACTCCTAGTTATACTCAACGGGACTATATGGGATGCGGGGGAGCAGACTGGGTCGGCGCTTCCAAGTCAAAGCGCTCCCCACTGTATTATCGCTCCAGTCCCTGACACAGTTACTTCTGATCCATGGACAATAGATGGCTCTGTATCGGGGCCGGAGTGATAGCCCAGCGGGTTGGGCGTTTGCCTTGCACGTGGCCGGCCCATGCCGGCCTGGGTTCGATCCCCGTCCCATATGGTCCCCCGAGCTCTGCCAGTTGTCATTCCTGAGTGCAGAGCCAGGAGAAACCCCTGAGCATTGCCGGGTGTGACCCAAAAAAAAAAAATAGATTGCTCGGTATGGTTCACGTAGTGTCTTCATTCCTGTGCTCGCTCTGATTTGTTTTCAGGTGACATTTGTTATACTCTTGGACCACTCTTCTATGTGCCAAAGATGTTCTACTTCTGTATTTGACACTTTTTGTAGATTTTCACTCAGAAATGATGAGAATATATGGTATTTTGGGACCCATCTGCTCCAGCCCATATGGTCCGTGTAGCACCCCTGAGCAAAGCTGGATATGGGCCAAAAAACCAAAAAAAAAAAAAAAACAAAAAAATGCTAAATTTTGCACAGTAAATTTGGCTCAGCTATAGAGCACCTGCTGTGCATCCAACTATAGAGCAACTGCTGTGCACACACACCCACAATTATGTCACGCACCCTCAGGACACACACTCGCCCAGTTATACTTAACCCCCAGACCCCCCAAAAGCGAGATTTTTTTTTTTTTTTTTTTGGGTCACACCTGGCAATGCTCAGGGGGTTACTCCTGGCTCTGCACTCAGGAATTACTCCTGGTGGTGCTCAGGGACCATATGGGGTGCTGGGGATTGAACCCGGGTCTGCCGCGTGCAAGGCAAACGCCCTACCCACTGGACTATAGCTCTGGCCCCACGTGAGACATGTGAGCTAACTGTCCAATCGCTTGCACCCCCATAGTCATCTTCTATGAGCTCACACCGGGGCGTGTGTGCCGTATCCAATCACGTCTGGGGCGGGCACATCCACTCATCTGTCCAATGAGGGCCTACTCACGATCCGAGAACTTCCTGTGCTTCTGTTCCCTGGAGTAGGACCAACATCTCCCCCACAAGTGCCGGCTCCCGTCTGCTTCAACTGAGTGGATGGTGCTTGGGCCCAGAGGACAGCCGCGGAGCCGGAACAAAGCTGGATGTGGGCCAAAAAGCAAAAAAAAAAAAAAAAAAAAAAAGAAAAGAAAAGGAAAGAAAGAAAGAAAGAAAGAAAGAAAGAAAGAAAGAAAGAAAGAAAGAAAGAAAGAAAGAAAGAAAGAAGACAGACAGAAAAGACAGACAGAAAGACAGACAGAAAGAAAGAAAGAAAGAAAGAAAGAAAGAAAGAAAGAAAGAAAGAAAGAAAGAAAGAAAGAAAGAAAAGAAAGAAAGAAAGAAAGAAAGAAAGAAAGAAAGAAAGAAAGAAAGAAAGAAAGAAAGAAAGAAAGAAAAGAGAGAAAGAAATAGAAAAAGAAAAAAAAGATCCTAAATTGCGTGGCTCAGCTAGAGAGCAACTGCTGTGCATCCAGACCCTCCACCAAACATATCCACACCCACCAACACTCACACAGTACGCCACACACCCCCAGGACACACACTCTCTCCCAATTCTACTTATACCCCCAAAGCTCAGGGGATACTCCCAGCTCTGCACTCAGGAATGACTCCAGGTGGTGCTTGGGGAACCATATGTGATGCCAGGGAATCAAACCCAGGTGGGCCGTTTGCAAGACAAAAGTCCTACCTGCTGATCTATTGCTCTGGCCCCCTGGAGTCCCCTGATTTTTACATCACTCATTCTGAGTTTTGCCCAGTGTGATTACTTTTGTCACACAGTTCAGCCACTTCTGCTCCTGACACTACGTTCAAGGAAATAGGAACAAGTTAGAAATTTGAAAAATATACGGAAGCCAAATCATCAATAGCTTTGTCATTGTTTAATGGTGACAATACCATTTTTATATATTAAATGTATTAATATATTTAATCATTAAATCATCTATTTATATTATACACTCATATATTTATGTTTAATTAAATACATCTGATTTCTATTAATTAGATATAATTAGTATATCTTATGGAATATGTTAAAATTTAAAGACATTTTAATACATTGCTATAAGCATATATATTGCGATAAGCATGCCTGTAGTTTTTGCCCCATATAACTAGATTGTGGGCTTCCAGCAGTTAATGATGGGAAAAAGTGCTTCTTCTTCTTCTTTTTTTTTTTTTGTTGTTGTTGTTGTCTTTTTTTTGGATCACCCTAGGGGTGCTCAGCGATGCTCAGGGCTTTCTCTTTGCCACGCACTAGGAATTCCTCCTGGCAGTGCTCTAGGTGCCACATGCTATGCCAGGGATTGAATCCGGGTGGGTCTCATGCAAGGCAACTGCCCTCCCCGCTGGGCTATCACAGGAAATTTCTCAAGATGTAAATAAGGGTCTGAGCGATAGCACACCGGGTAGGGCATTTGACTTTCATACATCCGACCAGTATCCCAAAGTGCCCTGTGATCACCACCAGGGGTAATATCTGAGGGGAGAGCCAGGAGCAAATACTCAGCACTGCCAGATGTGACCCCCAAAAGGCCAAAAACAAAGTTGATAAACTGAGGAAAATGATTTACAAATGCCATAAGTCTCATTTTGTCTTTATCACGGGAAACCAACGTATTTCCGTTTTCGTGTTTTGTGCGTCACAAGTGTGATGCTTAGGAGTTACTCCTGACTCTACACTCAGGAATTACTCCTAGTTATACTCAACGGGACTATATGGGATGCGGGGGGAGCAGACTGGGTCGGCGCTTCCAAGTCAAAGCGCTCCCCACTGTATTATCGCTCCAGTCCCTGACACAGTTACTTCTGATCCATGGACAATAGATGGCTCTGTATTGGGGCCGGAGTGATAGCCCAGCGGGTTGGGCGTTTGCCTTGCACGTGGCCGGCCCATGCCGGCCTGGGTTCGATCCCCGTCCCATATGGTCCCCCGAGCTCTGCCAGTTGTCATTCCTGAGTGCAGAGCCAGGAGAAACCCCTGAGCATTGCCGGGTGTGACCCAAAAAAAAAAAAAATAGATTGCTCGGTATGGTTCACGTAGTGTCTTCATTCCTGTGCTCGCTCTGATTTGTTTTCAGGTGACATTTGTTATACTCTTGGACCACTCTTCTATGTGCCAAAGATGTTCTACTTCTGTATTTGACACTTTTTGTAGATTTTCACTCAGAAATGATGAGAATATATGGTATTTTGGGACCCATCTGCTCCAGCCCATATGGTCCGTGTAGCACCCCTGAGCAAAGCTGGATATGGGCCAAAAAACCAAAAAAAAAAAAAGAACAAAAAAATGCTAAATTTTGCACAGTAAATTTGGCTCAGCTATAGAGCACCTGCTGTGCATCCAACTATAGAGCAACTGCTGTGCACACACACCCACAATTATGTCACACACCCTCAGGACACACACTCGCCCAGTTATACTTAACCCCCAGACCCCCCAAAACGCGAGATTTTTTTTTTTTGCTTTTTGGGTCACACCTGGCAATGCTCAGGGGTTACTCCTGGCTCTGCACTCAGGAATTACTCCTGGTGGTGCTCAGGGACCATATGGGGTGCTGGGGATTGAACCCGGGTCTGCCGCGTGCAAGGCAAACGCCCTACCCACTGGACTATAGCTCTGGCCCCACGTGAGACATGTGAGCTAACTGTCCAATCGCTTGCACCCCCATAGTCATCTTCTATGAGCTCACACCGGGCGTGTGTGCCGTATCCAATCACGTCTGGGGCGGGCACATCCACTCATCTGTCCAATGAGGGCCTACTCACGATCCCGAGAACTTCCTGTGCTTCTGTTCCCTGGAGTAGGACCAACATCTCCCCACAAGTGCCGGCTCCCGTCTGCTTCAACTGAGTGGATGGTGCTTGGGCCCAGAGGACAGCCAGCGGAGCCGGAACAAAGCTGGATGTGGGCCAAAAAGCAAAAAAAAAAAAAAAAAAAAAGAAAAGAAAAGAAAAGAAAGAAAGAAAGAAAGAAAGAAAGAAAGAAAGAAAGAAAGAAAGAAAGAAAAGACAGACAGACAGAAAGACAGACAGAAAGAAAGAAAGAAAGAAAGAAAGAAAGAAAGAAAGAAAGAAAGAAAGAAAGAAAGAAAGAGAAAGAAAGAAGAGAAAGAAAGAAAGAAAGAAAGAAAGAAAGAAAGAAAGAAAGAAAGAAAGAAAGAGAGAAAGAAATAGAAAAAGAAAAAAAGATCCTAAATTGCGTGGCTCAGCTAGAGAGCAACTGCTGTGCATCCAGACCCTCCACCAAACATATCCACACCCACCAACACTCACACAGTACGCCACACACCCCCAGGACACACACTCTCTCCCAATTCTACTTATACCCCCCAACGCTCAGGGGATACTCCCAGCTCTGCACTCAGGAATGACTCCAGGTGGTGCTTGGGGGAACCATATGTGATGCCAGGGGAATCAAACCCAGGTGGGCCGTTTGCAAGACAAAAGTCCTACCTGCTGATCTATTGCTCTGGCCCCCTGGAGTCCCCTGATTTTTACATCACTCATTCTGAGTTTTGCCCAGTGTGATTACTTTTGTCACACAGTTCAGCCACTTCTGCTCCTGACACTACGTTCAAGGAAATAGGAACAAGTTAGAAATTTGAAAAATATACGGAAGCCAAATCATCAATAGCTTTGTCATTGTTTAATGGTGACAATACCATTTTTATATATTAAATGTATTAATATATTTAATCATTAAATCATCTATTTATATTATACACTCATATATTTATGTTTAATTAAATACATCTGATTTCTATTAATTAGATATAATTAGTATATCTTATGGAATATGTTAAAATTTAAAGACATTTTAATACATTGCTATAAGCATATATATTGCGATAAGCATGCCTGTAGTTTTTGCCCCATATAACTAGATTGTGGGCTTCCAGCAGTTAATGATGGGAAAAAGTGCTTCTTCTTCTTCTTCTTCTTCTTTTTTTTTTGTTGTTGTTGTTGTCTTATTTTGGATCACCCTAGGGGTGCTCAGCGATGCTCAGGGCTTTCTCTTTGCCACGCACTAGGAATTCCTCCTGGCAGTGCTCTAGGTGCCACATGCTATGCCAGGGATTGAATCCGGGTGGGTCTCATGCAAGGCAACTGCCCTCCCCGCTGTGCTATCACAGGAAATTTCTCAAGATGTAAATAAGGGTCTGAGCGATAGCACACCGGGTAGGGCATTTGCCTTTCATACATCCGACCAGTATCCCAAAGTGCCCTGTGATCACCACCAGGGGTAATATCTGAGGGGAGAGCCAGGAGCAAATACTCAGCACTGCCAGATGTGACCCAAAAAGACCAAAAACAAAGTTGATAAACTGAGGAAAATGATTTACAAATGCCATAAGTCTCATTTTGTCTTTATCACGGAAACCAACGTATTTCCGTTTTCGTGTTTTGTGCGTCACAAGTGTGATGCTTAGGAGTTACTCCTGACTCTACACTCAGGAATTACTCCTAGTTATACTCAACGGGACTATATGGGATGCGGGGGGAGCAGACTGGGTCGGCGCTTCCAAGTCAAAGCGCTCCCCACTGTATTATCGCTCCAGTCCCTGACACAGTTACTTCTGATCCATGGACAATAGATGGCTCTTTATTGGGGCCGGAGTGATAGCCCAGCGGGTTGGGCGTTTGCCTTGCACGTGGCCGGCCCATGCCGGCCTGGGTTCGATCCCGGCATCCCATATGGTCCCCCGAGCTCTGCCAGGAGTCATTCCTGAGTGCAGAGCCAGGAGAAACCCCTGAGCATCGCCGGGTGTGACCCAAAAACCAAAAAAAAAAAAATAGATTGCTCGGTATGATTCACGTAGTGTCTTCATTCCTGTGCTCGCTCTGATTTGTTTTCAGGTGACATTTGTTATACTCTTGGACCACTCTTCTATGTGCCAAAGATGTTCTACTTCTGTATTTGACACTTTTTGTAGATTTTCACTCAGAAATGATGAGAATATATGGTATTTTGGGACCCATCTGCTCCAGCCCATATGGTCCGTGTAGCACCCCTGAGCAAAGCTGGATATGGGCCAAAAAACCAAAAAAAAAAAAAAAAGAACAAAAAAAATGCTAAATTTTGCACAGTAAATTTGGCTCAGCTATAGAGCACCTGCTGTGCATCCAACTATAGAGCAACTGCTGTGCACACACACCCACAATTATGTCACGCACCCTCAGGACACACACTCGCCCAGTTATACTTAAACCCCAGACCCCCCAAAACGCGAGATTTTTTTTTTTTGCTTTTTGGGTCACACCTGGCAATGCTCAGGGGTTACTCCTGGCTCTGCACTCAGGAATTACTCCTGGTGGTGCTCAGGGACCATATGGGGTGCTGGGGATTGAACCCGGGTCTGCCGCGTGCAAGGCAAACGCCCTACCCACTGGACTATAGCTCTGGCCCCACGTGAGACATGTGAGCTAACTGTCCAATCGCTTGCACCCCCATAGTCATCTTCTATGAGCTCACACCGGGGCGTGTGTGCCGTATCCAATCACGTCTGGGGCGGGCACATCCACTCATCTGTCCAATGAGGGCCTACTCACGATCCGAGAACTTCCTGTGCTTCTGTTCCCTGGAGTAGGACCAACATCTCCCCCACAAGTGCCGGCTCCCGTCTGCTTCAACTGAGTGGATGGTGCTTGGGCCCAGAGGACAGCCGCGGAGCCGGAACAAAGCTGGATGTGGGCCAAAAAGCAAAAAAAAAAAAAAAGAAAAGAAAAGAAAAGAAAAGAAAGAAAGAAAAGAAAGAAAGAAAGAAAGAAAGAAAGAAAGAAAGAAAGAAAGAAAGAAAGAAAGAAAGAAAGAAAGAAAGAAAGAAAGAAAGAAAGAAAGAAAGAAAGAAAGAAAGAAAGAAAGAAAGAAAGACAGATTCAAGTCTGATATTGAGATCTTTAATCCACTTTGATCTGATTTTTGTGCATGGTGTTAGACACTGGTCCAAATTCATTTTTTTACATGTCGCTGCCCAGTTTTCCCAACACCACTTATTGAAGAGGCTTTCCTTACTCCATTTTAGACTCGTTGCAACTTTATCAAAGATTAAATGATCATGTGTTTGAGGTTGGGTGTCAGGATACTCAATTCTATTCCATAGGTCCACGGGTCTGTTTTTATTCCAATACCATGCTGTTTTAATTACTACTGCCTTGTAGTACAGTTTGAAGTTGGGTAAGGTGATGCCTCCCATCTTCTTTTTCCCGATGATTGCTTTAGCTATCCTTGGGGGGTTTATTGTTCCATACAAATTTCAGGATTGTTTGGTCAATTTCTTTGAAGAATGTCATGGGTATCCTCATAGGGACTGCATTGAATCTGTATAGAGCTCTAGGGAGTATTACCATTTTGACAATGTTGATTCTCCCCATCCATGAACAGGGAATGTGTTTCCATTTCCTTGTGTCCTCTTTTATCTCTTGGAGCAGTGTCTTGTAGTTTTCTTTGTACAGGTCCTTTACACACTTGGGTAAGTTGATTCCTAGGTATTTGATTTTCTGTGGCACAATTGTGAATGGAATTGTTTCCTTAATATCCCTTTCTTCTCTTTCGTTATTTGTATATAGGAAAGCCACCGACTTTTGCGTGTTGATTTTGTATCCTGCCACTCTACTATATGCGTCTATTGTTTCTAGGAGTTTTTTGGTAGAGAGTTTAGGGTTCTCTAGGTATAATATCATGCCATCTGCAAATAATGATAGCTTGACTTCTTCCTTGCCTATCTGGATGCCCTTGATGTCCTTTTCTTCTCTGATTGCTATGGCAAGTACTTCCAGTACTATATTGAATAAAAGAGGTGAGAGTGGGCAACCTTGTCTTGTCCCTGATCTCAGGGGGAAGGCTTTCAACTTTTCCCCATTGAGAATGATGCTCGCTGTGGGCTTTTGGTAGATGGCTGTAACTATCTAACACCATGCACAAAAATCAGATCAAAGTGGATTAAAGATCTCAATATCAGACTTGAATCCATAAAGTACATTGAAGAAAATATAGGAAAAACCCTCCATGACATTGAAGCTAAATGCATCTTCGAAGATGAAACATCTCTAACAAAGCAACTAGAAGAAAAGATAAATATATGGGACTACATGAAACTAAAAAGCTTCTGCACCTCACAAAGAAACAGTGACTAAGATACAAAAGCAGTCCACAGAATGGGAAAGAATATTCACCCAATACTCATCTGATAAGGGGTTAATATCCAGGATATATCAGGCACTGGTAGAACTTTACAAGAAGAAAACAAACAACCCCATCAAAAAATGGGGAGAAGAAATGAACAGAAACTTCAGCAAGGAAGAAATTCGAATGGCCAAAAAACATATGAAAAAATGCTCATCATCACTAATCATCAGAGAGATGCAAATCAAAACAACAATGAGATACCACTTTACACCACAGAGACTGGCACATATTCAAAAGAACAAGAACAACAAGTGCTGGCGTGGGTGTGGGGAAAAGGGGACACTCATCCATTGTTGGTGGGAATGCCGGCTGGTACAGCCTTTCTGGAAAACAATATGGACATTCCTCCAAAGACTAGAAATTGAACTCCCATTTGACCCAGCCATACCACTCCTGGGAATCTACTCTGGGAAACCAAAAATATGCAGCGGAAACACCATCCCTACTTTTATGTTCATAGCAGCATTATTCACAATAGCCAGAATCTGGAAGCAACCCGAGTGCCCGAAAATAGATGACTGGATAAAAAAGCTTTGGTACATCTACACAATGGAATACTATGCAGCTGTTAGGAAAAATGAAGTTATAAAATTTGCCTACAAATGGATGGACATGGAGAAGATTATGTTGAGCGAAATTAGCCAGAAGGAGAGAGACAGTTACAGAATGACTGCATTTATCTGCATAACATAAATATATATGTACATATTATGATACCAATATCCAAGGTCAAGTGAAACATACATCAGGAGGTCCTGTCAAAGGTGGAAATTATCACAAACGTGTGGGAGTCAGAGGCTAGGTAAGACAGAAAATGGAACAGTGTGCTAACAATTGTGGGGGTACTAATGCCAACCTAGAACTGAGCATTAAATAGAGGCAAAAGGATACACATGACAACCCTTTAATGTATGTTTTGTAATCCATAGTCTGGAGAGGAAGGAAAAGAGAAAGATAGAGAAATGGAAAGAAAAAAAGAACCTGCCATGGAGGAGGGCTGGGGGGGGGGGGGAGGGAACCGGGGACGTTGGTGGTGGGAGATGGGCACTGGTGGCGGGATGGGTGCTGCTACACTGTATGACCAAAACCCAAATATGAACTTTTTAATTGTATATCTTTGTAATTGTAAAAATAAAAAAAATTTAAAAAAAAATAAACTAATGGAAAATAAAAAAAAATACTTTTGAATATTAAAAAAAAAGAAAGAAAGAAAGAAAGAAAGAAAGAAAGAAAGAAAGAAAGAAAGAAAGAAAGAAAGAAAGAAAGAAAGAAAGAAAGAAAGAAAGAAAGAAAGAAAGAAAGAAAGAAAGAAAGAAAGAAAGAAAGAGAAAGAAAGAAAGAAAGAAAGAAAGAAAAAGAGAGAAAGAAATAGAAAAAGAAAAAAAGATCCTAAATTGCGTGGCTCAGCTAGAGAGCAACTGCTGTGCATCCAGACCCTCCACCAAACATATCCACACCCACCAACACTCACACAGTACGCCACACACCCCCAGGACACACACTCTCTCCCAATTCTACTTATACCCCCAACGCTCATACTCGAGACAGAGAGATGATTGCCAGCTTAACTGTCCAATCACTTGCGCCCACCTAGTCATTTTCTATGATGTCACACTGGAGGGCGTCTGTGCCGCGCCCAATCACATCTGGGGTGGGCGTATCCACTCCTCTGTCCAATGAGGGACGACTCTCAGCATCCCGACGACTTCCTGTGCTTCTACTCCCTGGAGTAGGACCAAAGTCTCCCCACAAGTGCCGGCTCCCGTCGGAATGAACTGGGTGGATGGTGGTTGGCTTTGGAGGACAGCCGCGGAGCTGAGCGAGGCTGGAGATGGTGGGTGCGTGGGATCGGGGCGGAAGGCCAGAGGCGCCGGAACCGTGACTGACGGGCTTTCTCTGGCCTGGGAGCAACCCTGGGTGGTTTGACTAGGGTCACCTCGGTGGGACCCTGTGGGGATTTCGACCTGCGGGAGATCCCGGGGTTAGAAGCCGCTCTTTTTCAGGAAAAGACCCAGTGAGCCCAGGTCAGGTTTGGATTCCCCATTCACCGGGTCGGAGCCCCCCACCCCCTCATCTCTCCAAGTCAGATGCTCCGGGTCACCCTTGTCCAGCCCCTCTTGCTGCAGAATGGGAGGTTCTGATCTCCGCCTAGGGTCCCCGTGGGCACTTTCTTGACTCTGAGAGAGCTCCGGGACCCCTAATTTCTTCCCCCCTTCAAAGGTAGACTGAGGAAGGGAGCGCAGTGGGAGGTGGGCGCGCTTCCTGCCAGGCGAGGTGGGGGAGCTGGGCGCAGGCCCCTACCACGGAATATATTGTCATATGTAATACAGCACGTAGAGTCCGTGGTTTATCTCTCTGTGGGCCTCCTAGCGTTTCAGTGCCAGCATCCGAGAAAGGGGTACTGCTCGGGTCCCCTGGTGCTGCAGATCACCTTGCAGCAACCAAGCATGGGCCGGCATGGGACAATGTGTCATGATGGTTAGAGGCCACGTGGTGGAATCCCGTGTGTGTCTCCTGTGTCTCTCTGATTTGTTTTTGCTTTTCGGGACATTTTTGGTTGTGTGGACAAATGGAAATATGTACTAAGTTGAACACATAGGTAAAAGAAGCAGAATTTCGTGCTCTAAATAAAAGACGGGGGAGCGGAGTGATCGCCCTAGCGGGTAGGGCGTTTGCCTTGCACGCAGCCAGCCCATGCGGGCCCGGGTTGGATCCCCGGCATCCCATATGGTCCCCCGAGCTCCGCCAGGAGTTATACCTGAGTGTAGAGCCAGGAGGAACCCCCTGAATATGGCCGTGTGTGACCCAACAAGAAAAAAAAAAAAGATGGAAACTAAACAAAACTGTCTCTGGGACTTGGATAATTTCAGCAGAGTCACATGATTTTTTTTGTTTTCCTTTTTGGGTCATACTCAGCAATGCTCAGGGGATACTCCCAGCTCTGCACTCAGGAATGACTCCCGGTGGTGCTTGGGGGAACCATATGTGATGCCAGGGAATCAAACCCAGGTGGGCCGTTTGCAAGACAAAAGTCCTACCCGCTGATCTATTGCTCTGGCCCCCTGGAGTCCCCTGATTTTTACATCACTCATTCTGAGTTTTGCCCAGTGTGATTACTTTTGTCACACAGTTCAGCCACTTCTGCTCCTGACACTACGTTCAAGGAAATAGGAACAAGTTAGAAATTTGAAAAATATACGGAAGCCAAATCATCAATAGCTTTGTCATTGTTTAATGGTGACAATACCATTTTTATATATTAAATGTATTAATATATTTAATCATTAAATCATCTATTTATATTATACACTCATATATTTATGTTTAATTAAATACATCTGATTTCTATTAATTAGATATAATTAGTATATCTTATGGAATATGTTAAAATTTAAAGACATTTTAATACATTGCTATAAGCATATATATTGCGATAAGCATGCCTGTAGTTTTTGCCCCATATAACTAGATTGTGGGCTTCCAGCAGTTAATGATGGGAAAAAGTGCTTCTTCTTCTTCTTCTTTTTTTTTTTTTTTTTTTGTTGTTGTTGTCTTTTTTTTTGATCACCCTAGGGGGTGCTCAGCGATGCTCAGGGCTTTCTCTTTGCCACGCACTAGGAATTCCTCCTGGCAGTGCTCTAGGTGCCACATGCTATGCCAGGGATTGAATCCGGGTGGGTCTCATGCAAGGCAACTGCCCTCCCCGCTGTGCTATCACAGGAAATTTCTCAAGATGTAAATAAGGGTCTGAGCGATAGCACACCGGTAGGGCATTTGCCTTTCATACATCCGACCAGTATCCCAAAGTGCCCTGTGATCACCACCAGGGGTAATATCTGAGGGGAGAGCCAGGAGCAAATACTCAGCACTGCCAGATGTGACCCCAAAAGACCAAAAACAAAGTTGATAAACTGAGGAAAATGATTTACAAATGCCATAAGTCTCATTTTGTCTTTATACGGAAACCAACGTATTTCCGCTTTTGTGTTTTGTGCGTCACAAGTGTGATGCTTAGGAGTTACTCCTGACTCTACACTCAGGAATTACTCCTAGTTATACTCAACGGGACTATATGGGATGCGGGGGAGCAGACTGGGTCGGCGCTTCCAAGTCAAAGCGCCTCCCCACTGTATTATCGCCTCCAGTCCCTGACACAGTTACTTCTGATCCATGGACAATAGATGGCTCTGTATCGGGGCCGGAGTGATAGCCCAGCGGGTTGGGCGTTTGCCTTGCACGTGGCCGGCCCATGCCGGCCTGGGTTCGATCCCCGCATCCCATATGGTCCCCCGAGCTCTGCCAGGAGTCATTCCTGAGTGCAGAGCCAGGAGAAACCCCTGAGCATCGCCGGGTGTGACCCAAAAACCAAAAAAAAAAAAATAGATTGCTCGGTATGATTCACGTAGTGTCTTCATTCCTGTGCTCGCTCTGATTTGTTTTCAGGTGACATTTGTTATACTCTTGGACCACTCTTCTATGTGCCAAAGATGTTCTACTTCTGTATTTGACACTTTTTGTAGATTTTCACTCAGAAATGATGAGAATATATGGTATTTTGGGACCCATCTGCTCCAGCCCATATGGTCCGTGTAGCACCCCTGAGCAAAGCTGGATATGGGCCAAAACAAAAAAAAAAAAAAAGAACAAAAAAAATGCTAAATTTTGCACAGTAAATTTGGCTCAGCTATAGAGCACCTGCTGTGCATCCAACTATAGAGCAACTGCTGTGCACACACACCCACAATTATGTCACACACCCTCAGGACACACACTCGCCCAGTTATACTTAACCCCCAGACCCCCCAAAACGCGAGATTTTTTTTTTTGCTTTTTGGGTCACACCTGGCAATGCTCAGGGGTTACTCCTGGCTCTGCACTCAGGAATTACTCCTGGTGGTGCTCAGGGACCATATGGGGTGCTGGGGATTGAACCCGGGTCTGCCGCGTGCAAGGCAAACGCCCTACCCACTGGACTATAGCTCTGGCCCCACGTGAGACATGTGAGCTAACTGTCCAATCGCTTGCACCCCCATAGTCATCTTCTATGAGCTCACACCGGGCGTGTGTGCCGTATCCAATCACGTCTGGGGCGGGCACATCCACTCATCTGTCCAATGAGGGCCTACTCACGATCCCGAGAACTTCCTGTGCTTCTGTTCCCTGGAGTAGGACCAACATCTCCCCACAAGTGCCGGCTCCCGCCTGCTTCAACTGAGTGGATGGTGCTTGGGCCCAGAGGACAGCCGCGGAGCCGGAACAAAGCTGGATGTGGGCCAAAAAGCAAAAAAAAAAAAAAGAAAAAAAAAAAAAAAGAAAGAAAGAAAAGAAAGAAAGAAAGAAAGAAAGAAAGAAAGAAAGAAAGAAAGAAAGAAAGAAAGAAAGAAAGAAAGAAAGAAAGAAAGAAAGAAAGAAAGAAAGAAAGAAAGAAAGAAAGAAAGAAAGAAAGAAAGAAAGAAAGAAAGAAATAGAAAAAGAAAAAAAGATCCTAAATTGCGTGGCTCAGCTAGAGAGCAACTGCTGTGCATCCAGACCCTCCACCAAACATATCCGCACCCACCAACACTCACACAGTACGCCACACACCCCCAGGACACACACTCTCTCCCAATTCTACTTATACCCCCAACGCTCATACTCGAGACAGAGAGATGATTGCCAGCTTAACTGTCCAATCACTTGCGCCCACCTAGTCATTTTCTATGATGTCACACTGGAGGGCGCCTGTGCCGCGTCCAATCACATCTGGGGTGGGCGTATCCACTCCTCTGTCCAATGAGGGACGACTCTCAGCATCCCGACGACTTCCTGTGCTTCTACTCCCTGGAGTAGGACCAAAGTCTCCCCACAAGTGCCGGCTCCCGTCGGAATGAACTGGGTGGATGGTGGTTGGCTTTGGAGGACAGCCGCGGAGCTGAGCGAGGCTGGAGATGGTGGGTGCGTGGGATCGGGGCGGAAGGCCAGAGGCGCCGGAACCGTGACTGACGGGCTTTCTCTGGCCTGGGAGCAACCCTGGGTGGTTTGACTAGGGTCACCTCGGTGGGACCCTGTGGGGATTTCGACCTGCGGGAGATCCCGGGGTTAGAAGCCGTCTTTTCAGGAAAAGACCCAGTGAGCCCAGGTCAGGTTTGGATTCCCCATTCACCGGGTCGGAGCCCCCACCCCCCTCATCTCTCCAAGTCAGATGCTCCGGGTCACCCTTGTCCAGCCCCTCTTGCTGCAGAATGGGAGGTTCTGATCTCCGCCTAGGGTCCCCGTGGGCACTTTCTTGACTCTGAGAGAGCTCCGGGACCCCTAAGTTCTTCCCCCCCTTCAAAGGAAGACTGAGGAAGGGAGCGCAGTGGGAGGTGGACGCGCTTCCTGCCAGGCGAGGTGGGGAGCTGGGCGCAGGCCCCTACCACGGAATATATTGTCATATGTAATACAGCACGTCGAGTCCGTGGTTTATCTCTCTGTGGGCCTCCTAGCGTTTCAGTGCCAGCATCCGAGAAAGGGGTACTGCTCGGGTCCCCTGGTGCTGCAGATCACCTTGCAGCAACCAAGCATGGGCCGGCATGGGACAATGTGTCATGATGGTTAGAGGCCACGTGGTGGAATCCCGTGTGTGTCTCCTGTGTCTCTCTGATTTGTTTTTGCTTTTCGGGACATTTTTGGTTGTGTCGACAAATGGAAATATGTACTAAGTTGAACACATAGGTAAAAGAAGCAGAATTTCGTGCTCTAAATAAAAGACGGGGAGCGGAGTGATCGCCCTAGCGGGTAGGGCGTTTGCCTTGCACGCAGCCAGCCCATGCGGGCCCGGGTTGGATCCCCGGCATCCCATATGGTCCCCCGAGCTCCGCCAGGAGTTATTCCTGAGTGTAGAGCCAGGAGGAACCCCCTGAATATGGCCGTGTGTGACCCAACAAGAAAAAAAAAAAGATGGAAACTAAACAAAACTGTCTCTGGGACTTGGATAATTTCAGCAGAGTCACATGATTTTTTTTGTTTTCCTTTTTTGGGTCATACTCAGCAATGCTCAGGGGATACTCCCAGCTCTGCACTCAGGAATGACTCCAGGCGGTGCTTGGGGGAACCATATGTGATGCCAGGGAATCAAACCCAGGTGGGCCGTTTGCAAGACAAAAGTCCTACCCGCTGATCTATTGCTCTGGCCCCCTGGAGTCCCCTGATTTTTACATCACTCATTCTGAGTTTTGCCCAGTGTGATTACCTTTGTCACACAGTTCAGCCACTTCTGCTCCTGACACTACGTTCAAGGAAATAGGAACAAGTTAGAAATTTGAAAAATATACGGAAGCCAAATCATCAATAGCTTTGTCATTGTTTAATGGTGACAATACCATTTTTATATATTAAATGTATTAATATATTTAATCATTAAATCATCTATTTATATTATACACTCATATATTTATGTTTAATTAAATACATCTGATTTCTATTAATTAGATATAATTAGTATATCTTATGGAATATGTTAAAATTTAAAGACATTTTAATACATTGCTATAAGCATATATATTGCGATAAGCATGCCTGCAGTTTTTGCCCCATATAACTAGATTGTGGGCTTCCAGCAGTTAATGATGGGAAAAAGTGCTTCTTCTTCTTCTTCTTTTTTTTTTTTGTTGTTGTTGTCTTTTTTTTGGATCACCCTAGGGGTGCTCAGCGATGCTCAGGGCTTTCTCTTTGCCACGCACTAGGAATTCCTCCTGGCAGTGCTCTAGGTGCCACATGCTATGCCAGGGATTGAATCCGGGTGGGTCTCATGCAAGGCAACTGCCCTCCCGCTGTGCTATCACAGGAAATTTCTCAAGATGTAAATAAGGGTCTGAGCGATAGCACACCGGGTAGGGCATTTGCCTTTCATACATCCGACCAGTATCCCAAAGTGCCCTGTGATCACCACCAGGGGTAATATCTGAGGGGAGAGCCAGGAGCAAATACTCAGCACTGCCAGATGTGACCCCAAAAGACCAAAAACAAAGTTGATAAACTGAGGAAAATGATTTACAAATGCCATAAGTCTCATTTTGTCTTTATACGGAAACCAACGTATTTCCGTTTCTGTGTTTTGTGCGTCACAAGTGTGATGCTTAGGAGTTACTCCTGACTCTACACTCAGGAATTACTCCTAGTTATACTCAACGGGACTATATGGGATGCGGGGGAGCAGACTGGGTCGGCGCTTCCAAGTCAAAGCGCTCCCCACTGTATTATCGCCTCCAGTCCCTGACACAGTTACTTCTGATCCATGGACAATAGATGGCTCTGTATCGGGGCCGGAGTGATAGCCCAGCGGGTTGGGCGTTTGCTTTGCACGTGGCCGGCCCATGCCGGCCTGGGTTCGATCCCCGTCCCATATGGTCCCCCGAGCTCTGCCAGGAGTCATTCCTGAGTGCAGAGCCAGGAGAAACCCCTGAGCATCGCCGGGTGTGACCCAAAAACCAAAAAAAAAAAATAGATTGCTCGGTATGATTCACGTAGTGTCTTCATTCCTGTGCTCGCTCTGATTTGTTTTCAGGTGACATTTGTTATACTCTTGGACCACTCTTCTATGTGCCAAAGATGTTCTACTTCTGTATTTGACACTTTTTGTAGATTTTCACTCAGAAATGATGAGAATATATGGTATTTTGGGACCCATCTGCTCCAGCCCATATGGTCCGTGTAGCACCCCTGAGCAAAGCTGGATATGGGCCAAAAAACCAAAAAAAAAAAAAAAAAAAAGAACAAAAAAATGCTAAATTTTGCACAGTAAATTTGGCTCAGCTATAGAGCACCTGCTGTGCATCCAACTATAGAGCAACTGCTGTGCACACACACCCACAATTATGTCACACACCCTCAGGACACACACTCGCCCAGTTATACTTAACCCCCAGACCCCCAAAACGCGAGATTTTTTTTTTTTGCTTTTTGGGTCACACCTGGCAATGCTCAGGGGTTACTCCTGGCTCTGCACTCAGGAATTACTCCTGGTGGTGCTCAGGGACCATATGGGGTGCTGGGGATTGAACCCGGGTCTGCCGCGTGCAAGGCAAACGCCCTACCCACTGGACTATAGCTCTGGCCCCACGTGAGACATGTGAGCTAACTGTCCAATCGCTTGCACCCCCATAGTCATCTTCTATGAGCTCACACCGGGGCGTGTGTGCCGTATCCAATCACGTCTGGGGCGGGCACATCCACTCATCTGTCCAATGAGGGCCTACTCACGATCCCGAGAACTTCCTGTGCTTCTGTTCCCTGGAGTAGGACCAACATCTCCCCACAAGTGCCGGCTCCCGTCTGCTTCAACTGAGTGGATGGTGCTTGGGCCCAGAGGACAGCCGCGGAGCCGGAACAAAGCTGGATGTGGGCCAAAAAGCAAAAAAAAAAAAAAAAAAAGAAAAGAAAGAAAGAAAGAAAGAAAGAAAGAAAGAAAGAAAGAAAGAAAGAAAGAAAGAAAGAAAGAAAGAAAGAAAGAAAGAAAGAAAGAAAGAAAGAAAGAAAGAAAGAAAGAAAGAAAGAAAGAAAGAAAGAAAAGAAAGAAAGAAAGAAAGAAAGAAAGAAAGAGAAAAGAAAAAAAGATCCTAAATTGCGTGGCTCAGCTAGAGAGCAACTGCTGTGCATCCAGACCCTCCACCAAACATATCCACACCCACCAACACTCACACAGTACGCCACACACCCCCAGGACACACACTCTCTCCCAATTCTACTTATACCCCCAACGCTCAGGGGATACTCCCAGCTCTGCACTCAGGAATGACTCCAGGTGGTGCTTGGGGGAACCATATGTGATGCCAGGGAATCAAACCCAGGTGGGCCGTTTGCAAGACAAAAGTCCTACCTGCTGATCTATTGCTCTGGCCCCCTGGAGTCCCCTGATTTTTACATCACTCATTCTGAGTTTTGCCCAGTGTGATTACTTTTGTCACACAGTTCAGCCACTTCTGCTCCTGACACTACGTTCAAGGAAATAGGAACAAGTTAGAAATTTGAAAAATATACGGAAGCCAAATCATCAATAGCTTTGTCATTGTTTAATGGTGACAATACCATTTTTATATATTAAATGTATTAATATATTTAATCATTAAATCATCTATTTATATTATACACTCATATATTTATGTTTAATTAAATACATCTGATTTCTATTAATTAGATATAATTAGTATATCTTATGGAATATGTTAAAATTTAAAGACATTTTAATACATTGCTATAAGCATATATATTGCGATAAGCATGCCTGTAGTTTTTGCCCCATATAACTAGATTGTGGGCTTCCAGCAGTTAATGATGGGAAAAAGTGCTTCTTCTTCTTCTTTTTTTTTTTTTGTTGTTGTTGTCTTTTTTTTTGATCACCCTAGGGGTGCTCAGCGATGCTCAGGGCTTTCTCTTTGCCACGCACTAGGAATTCCTCCTGGCAGTGCTCTAGGTGCCACATGCTATGCCAGGGATTGAATCCGGGTGGGTCTCATGCAAGGCAACTGCCCTCCCCGCTGTGCTATCACAGGAAATTTCTCAAGATGTAAATAAGGGTCTGAGCGATAGCACACCGGGTAGGGCATTTGCCTTTCATACATCCGACCAGTATCCCAAAGTGCCCTGTGATCACCACCAGGGGTAATATCTGAGGGGAGAGCCAGGAGCAAATACTCAGCACTGCCAGATGTGACCCCAAAAGACCAAAAACAAAGTTGATAAACTGAGGAAAATGATATACAAATGCCATAAGTCTCATTTTGTCTTTATACGGAAACCAACGTATTTCCGTTTCGTGTTTTGTGCGTCACAAGTGTGATGCTTAGGAGTTACTCCTGACTCTACACTCAGGAATTACTCCTAGTTATACTCAACGGGACTATATGGGATGCGGGGGAGCAGACTGGGTCGGCGCTTCCAAGTCAAAGCGCTCCCCACTGTATCATCGCCTCCAGTCCCTGACACAGTTACTTCTGATCCATGGACAATAGATGGCTCTTTATTGGGGCCGGAGTGATAGCCCAGCGGGTTGGGCGTTTGCCTTGCACGTGGCCGGCCCATGCCGGCCTGGGTTCGATCCCGCGCCCCATATGGTCCCCCGAGCTCTGCCAGGAGTCATTCCTGAGTGCAGAGCCAGGAGAAACCCCCTGAGCATCGCCGGGTGTGACCCAAAAAACCAAAAAAAAAAAAAATAGATTGCTCGGTATGATTCACGTAGTGTCTTCATTCCTGTGCTCGCTCTGATTTGTTTTCAGGTGACATTTGTTATACTCTTGGACCACTCTTCTATGTGCCAAAGATGTTCTACTTCTGTATTTGACACTTTTTGTAGATTTTCACTCAGAAATGATGAGAATATATGGTATTTTGGGACCCATCTGCTCCAGCCCATATGGTCCGTGTAGCACCCCCTGAGCAAAGCTGGATATGGGCCAAAAAAACCAAAAAAAAAAAAAAAAGAACAAAAAAATGCTAAATTTTGCACAGTAAATTTGGCTCAGCTATAGAGCACCTGCTGTGCATCCAACTATAGAGCAACTGCTGTGCACACACACCCACAATTATGTCACACACCCTCAGGACACACACTCGCCCAGTTATACTTAACCCCCCAGACCCCCCAAAACGCGAGATTTTTTTTTTTTGCTTTTTGGGTCACACCTGGCAATGCTCAGGGGTTACTCCTGGCTCTGCACTCAGGAATTACTCCTGGTGGTGCTCAGGGACCATATGGGGTGCTGGGGATTGAACCCGGGTCTGCCGCGTGCAAGGCAAACGCCCTACCCACTGGACTATAGCTCTGGCCCCACGTGAGACATGTGAGCTAACTGTCCAATCGCTTGCACCCCCAATAGTCATCTTCTATGAGCTCACACCGGGGCGTGTGTGCCGTATCCAATCACGCCTGGGGCGGGCACATCCACTCATCTGTCCAATGAGGGCCTACTCACGATCCCGAGAACTTCCTGTGCTTCTGTTCCCTGGAGTAGGACCAACATCTCCCCACAAGTGCCGGCTCCCGTCTGCTTCAACTGAGTGGATGGTGCTTGGGCCCAGAGGACAGCCGCGGAGCCGGAACAAAGCTGGATGTGGGCCAAAAAGCAAAAAAAAAAAAAAAGAAAAGAAAAGAAAAGAAAAGAAAGAAAGAAAGAAAGAAAGAAAGAAAGAAAGAAAGAAAGAAAGAAAGAAAGAAAGAAAGAAAGAAAAGAAAGAAAGAAAGAAAGAAAGAAAGAAAGAAAGAAAGAAAGAAAGAAAGAAAGAAAGAAAGAAAGAAAAAAGAAAGACAGATTCAAGTCTGATATTGAGATCTTTAATCCACTTTGATCTGATTTTTTGTGCATGGTGTTAGACACTGGTCCAAATTCATTTTTTTACATGTCGCTGCCCAGTTTTCCCAACACCACTTATTGAAGAGGCTTTCCTTACTCCATTTTAGACTCGTTGCAACTTTATCAAAGATTAAATGATCATGTGTTTGAGGTTGGGTGTCAGGATACTCAATTCTATTCCATAGGTCCACGGGTCTGTTTTTATTCCAATACCATGCTGTTTTAATTACTACTGCCTTGTAGTACAGTTTGAAGTTGGGTAAGGTGATGCCTCCCATCTTCTTTTTCCCGATGATTGCTTTAGCTATCCTTGGGGGTTTATTGTTCCATACAAATTTCAGGATTGTTTGGTCAATTTCTTTGAAGAATGTCATGGGTATCCTCATAGGGACTGCATTGAATCTGTATAGAGCTCTAGGGAGTATTACCATTTTGACAATGTTGATTCTCCCCATCCATGAACAGGGAATGTGTTTCCATTTCCTTGTGTCCTCTTTTATCTCTTGGAGCAGTGTCTTGTAGTTTTCTTTTGTACAGGTCCTTTACACACTTGGGTAAGTTGATTCCTAGGTATTTGATTTTCTGTGGCACAATTGTGAATGGAATTGTTTCCTTAATATCCCTTTCTTCTCTTTCGTTATTTGTATATAGGAAAGCCACCGACTTTTGCGTGTTGATTTTGTATCCTGCCACTCTACTATATGCGTCTATTGTTTCTAGGGGGTTTTTTGGTAGAGAGTTTAGGGTTCTCTAGGTATAATATCATGCCATCTGCAAATAATGATAGCTTGACTTCTTCCTTGCCTATCTGGATGCCCTTGATGTCCTTTTCTTCTCTGATTGCTATGGCAAGTACTTCCAGTACTATATTGAATAAAAGAGGTGAGAGTGGGCAACCTTGTCTTGTCCCTGATCTCAGGGGGAAGGCTTTCAACTTTTCCCCATTGAGAATGATGCTCGCTGTGGGCTTTTGGTAGATGGCTGTAACTATCTAACACCATGCACAAAAATCAGATCAAAGTGGATTAAAGATCTCAATATCAGACTTGAATCCATAAAGTACATTGAAGAAAATATAGGAAAAACCCTCCATGACATTGAAGCTAAATGCATCTTCAAAGATGAAACATCTCTAACAAAGCAACTAGAAGAAAAGATAAATATATGGGACTACATGAAACTAAAAAGCTTCTGCACCTCAAAAGAAACAGTGACTAAGATACAAAAGCAGTCCACAGAATGGGAAAGAATATTCACCCAATACTCATCTGATAAGGGGTTAATATCCAGGATATATCAGGCACTGGTAGAACTTTACAAGAAGAAAACAAACAACCCCATCAAAAAATGGGGAGAAGAAATGAACAGAAACTTCAGCAAGGAAGAAATTCGAATGGCCAAAAAACATATGAAAAAATGCTCATCATCACTAATCATCAGAGAGATGCAAATCAAAACAACAATGAGATACCACTTTACACCACAGAGACTGGCACATATTCAAAAGAACAAGAACAACAAGTGCTGGCGTGGGTGTGGGGAAAAGGGGACACTCATCCATTGTTGGTGGGAATGCCGGCTGGTACAGCCTTTCTGGAAAACAATATGGACATTCCTCCAAAGACTAGAAATTGAACTCCCATTTGACCCAGCCATACCACTCCTGGGAATCTACTCTGGGAAACCAAAAATATGCAGCGGAAACACCATCCCTACTTTTATGTTCATAGCAGCATTATTCACAATAGCCAGAATCTGGAAGCAACCCGAGAGTGCCCGAAAATAGATGACTGGATAAAAAAGCTTTGGTACATCTACACAATGGAATACTATGCAGCTGTTAGGAAAAATGAAGTTATAAAATTTGCCTACAAATGGATGGACATGGAGAAGATTATGTTGAGCGAAATTAGCCAGAAGGAGAGAGACAGTTACAGAATGACTGCATTTATCTGCATAACATAAATATATATGTACATATTATGATACCAATATCCAAGGTCAAGTGAAACATACATCAGGAGGTCCTGTCAAAGGTGGAAATTATCACAAACGTGTGGGAGTCAGAGGCTAGGTAAGACAGAAAATGGAACAGTGTGCTAACAATTGTGGGGGGGTACTAATGCCAACCTAGAACTGAGCATTAAATAGAGGCAAAAGGATACACATGACAACCCTTTAATGTATGTTTTGTAATCCATAGTCTGGAGAGGAAGGAAAAGAGAAAGATAGAGAAATGGAAAGAAATAAAGAACCTGCCATGGAGGAGGGCTGGGGGAGGGGGAGGGAACCGGGGACGTTGGTGGTGGGAGATGGGCACTGGTGGCGGGATGGGTGCTGCTACACTGTATGACCAAAACCCAAATATGAACTTTTTAATTGTATATCTTTGTAATTGTAAAAATAAAAAAAATTTAAAAAAAAAATAAACTAATGGAAAATAAAAAAAATACTTTTGAATATTAAAAAGAAAGAAAGAAAAGAAAGAAAGAAAGAAAGAAAGAAAGAAAGAAAGAAAGAAAGAAAGAAAGAAAGAAAGAAAGAAAGAAAGAAAGAGAGAAAGAAAGAGAAAAAGAAAGAGAGAAAGAAATAGAAAAAGAAAAAAAGATCCTAAATTGCGTGGCTCAGCTAGAGAGCAACTGCTGTGCATCCAGACCCTCCACCAAACATATCCACACCCACCAACACTCACACAGTACGCCACACACCCCCAGGACACACACTCTCTCCCAATTCTACTTATACCCCCAACGCTCATACTCGAGACAGAGAGATGATTGCCAGCTTAACTGTCCAATCACTTGCGCCCACCTAGTCATTTTCTATGATGTCACACTGGAGGGCGTCTGTGCCGCGTCCAATCACATCTGGGGTGGGCGTATCCACTCCTCTGTCCAATGAGGGACGACTCTCAGCATCCCGACGACTTCCTGTGCTTCTACTCCCTGGAGTAGGACCAAAGTCTCCCCACAAGTGCCGGCTCCCGTCGGAATGAACTGGGTGGATGGTGGTTGGCTTTGGAGGACAGCCGCGGAGCTGAGCGAGGCTGGAGATGGTGGGTGCGTGGGATCGGGGCGGAAGGCCAGAGGCGCCGGAACCGTGACTGACGGGCTTTCTCTGGCCTGGGAGCAACCCTGGGTGGTTTGACTAGGGTCACCTCGGTGGGACCCTGTGGGGATTTCGACCTGCGGGAGATCCCGGGGTTAGAAGCCGTCTTTTCAGGAAAAGACCCAGTGAGCCCAGGTCAGGTTTGGATTCCCCATTCACCGGGTCGGAGCCCCCCACCCCCTCATCTCTCCAAGTCAGATGCTCCGGGTCACCCTTGTCCAGCCCCTCTTGCTGCAGAATGGGAGGTTCTGATCTCCGCCTAGGGTCCCCGTGGGCACTTTCTTGACTCTGAGAGAGCTCCGGGACCCCTAAGTTCTTCCCCCCTTCAAAGGAAGACTGAGGAAGGGAGCGCAGTGGGAGGTGGACGCGCTTCCTGCCAGGCGAGGTGGGGAGCTGGGCGCAGGCCCCTACCACGGAATATATTGTCATATGTAATACAGCACGCCGAGTCCAGTGGTTTATCTCTCTGTGGGCCTCCTAGCGTTTCAGTGCCAGCATCCGAGAAAGGGGTACTGCTCGGGTCCCCTGGTGCTGCAGATCACCTTTGCAGCAACCAAGCATGGGCCGGCATGGGACAATGTGTCATGATGGTTAGAGGCCACGTGGTGGAATCCCCGCGTGTGTCTCCTGTGTCTCTCTGATTTGTTTTTGCTTTTCGGGACATTTTTGGTTGTGTCGACAAATGGAAATATGTACTAAGTTGAACACATAGGTAAAAGAAGCAGAATTTCGTGCTCTAAATAAAAGACGGGGGAGCGGAGTGATCGTCCTAGCGGGTAGGGCGTTTGCCTTGCACGCAGCCAGCCCATGCGGGCCCGGGTTGGATCCCCGGCATCCCATATGGTCCCCCGAGCTCCGCCAGGGAGTTATTCCTGAGTGTAGAGCCAGGAGGAACCCCTGAATATGGCCGTGTGTGACCCAACAAGAAAAAAAAAAAGATGGAAACTAAACAAAACTGTCTCTGGGACTTGGATAATTTCAGCAGAGTCACATGATTTTTTTTTGTTTTCCTTTTTTGGGTCATACTCAGCAATGCTCAGGGGATACTCCCAGCTCTGCACTCAGGAATGACTCCCGGCGGTGCTTGGGGGAACCATATGTGATGCCAGGGAATCAAACCCAGGTGGGCCGTTTGCAAGACAAAAAGTCCTACCCGCTGATCTATTGCTCTGGCCCCCTGGAGTCCCCTGATTTTTACATCACTCATTCTGAGTTTTGCCCAGTGTGATTACCTTTTGTCACACAGTTCAGCCACTTCTGCTCCTGACACTACGCTCAAGGAAATAGGAACAAGTTAGAAATTTGAAAAATATACGGAAGCCAAATCATCAATAGCTTTGTCATTGTTTAATGGTGACAATACCATTTTTATATATTAAATGTATTAATATATTTAATCATTAAATCATCTATTTATATTATACACTCATATATTTATGTTTAATTAAATACATCTGATTTCTATTAATTAGATATAATTAGTATATCTTATGGAATATGTTAAAATTTAAAGACATTTTAATACATTGCTATAAGCATATATATTGCGATAAGCATGCCTGTAGTTTTTGCCCCATATAACTAGATTGTGGGCTTCCAGCAGTTAATGATGGGAAAAAGTGCTTCTTCTTCTTCTTCTTCTTTTTTTTTTTTTTTTTGTTGTTGTTGTCTTTTTTTTTTGATCACCCTAGGGGTGCTCAGCGATGCTCAGGGCTTTCTCTTTGCCACGCACTAGGAATTCCTCCTGGCAGTGCTCTAGGTGCCACATGCTATGCCAGGGATTGAATCCGGGTGGGTCTCATGCAAGGCAACTGCCCTCCCCGCTGTGCTATCACAGGAAATTTCTCAAGATGTAAATAAGGGTCTGAGCGATAGCACACCGGGTAGGGCATTTGCCTTTCATACATCCGACCAGTATCCCAAAGTGCCCTGTGATCACCACCAGGGGTAATATCTGAGGGGAGAGCCAGGAGCAAATACTCAGCACTGCCAGATGTGACCCCAAAAAGACCAAAAAAACAAAGTTGATAAACTGAGGAAAATGATTTACAAATGCCATAAGTCTCATTTTGTCTTTATACGGAAACCAACGTATTTACGCTTTCGTGTTTTGTGCGCCACAAGTGTGATGCTTAGGAGTTACTCCTGACTCTACACTCAGGAATTACTCCTAGTTATACTCAACGGGACTATATGGGATGCGGGGGAGCAGACTGGGTCGGGCGCTTCCAAGTCAAAGCGCCTCCCCACTGTATTATCGCCTCCAGTCCCTGACACAGTTACTTCTGATCCATGGACAATAGATGGCTCTGTATCGGGGCCGGAGTGATAGCCCAGCGGGTTGGGCGCGTTTGCTTTGCACGCGGCCGGCCCATGCCGGCCTGGGTTCGATCCCCGCATCCCATATGGTCCCCCCGAGCTCTGCCAGGAGTCATTCCTGAGTGCAGAGCCAGGAGAAACCCCTGAGCATCGCCGGTGTGACCCAAAAACAACAAAAAAAAAAAAATAGATTGCTCGGTATGATTCACGTAGTGTCTTCATTCCTGTGCTCGCTCTGATTTGTTTTCAGGTGACATTTGTTATACTCTTGGACCACTCTTCTATGTGCCAAAGATGTTCTACTTCTGTATTTGACACTTTTTGTAGATTTTCACTCAGAAATGATGAGAATATATGGTATTTTGGGACCCATCTGCTCCAGCCCATATGGTCCGTGTAGCACCCCTGAGCAAAGCTGGATATGGGCCAAAAAAACCAAAAAAAAAAAAAAAAAAAGAACAAAAAAAAATGCTAAATTTTGCACAGTAAATTTGGCTCAGCTATAGAGCACCTGCTGTGCATCCAACTATAGAGCAACTGCTGTGCACACACACCCACAATTATGTCACACACCCTCAGGACACACACTCGCCCAGTTATACTTAACCCCCAGACCCCCAAACGCGAGATTTTTTTTTTTTGCTTTTTTGGGTCACACCTGGCAATGCTCAGGGGTTACTCCTGGCTCTGCACTCAGGAATTACTCCCTGGTGGTGCTCAGGGACCATATGGGGTGCTGGGGATTGAACCCGGGTCTGCCGCGTGCAAGGCAAACGCCCTACCCACTGGACTATAGCTCTGGCCCCACGTGAGACATGTGAGCTAACTGTCCAATCGCTTGCACCCCCATAGTCATCTTCTATGAGCTCACACCGGGCGTGTGTGCCGTGATCCAATCACGCCTGGGGCGGGCACATCCACTCATCTGTCCAATGAGGGCCGACTCACGATCCCGAGAACTTCCTGTGCTTCTGTTCCCTGGAGTAGGACCAACATCTCCCCACAAGTGCCGGCTCCCGCCTGCTTCAACTGAGTGGATGGTGGTTGGGCCCAGAGGACAGCCAGGGAGCCGGAACAAAGCTGGATGTGGGCCAAAAAGCAAAAAAAAAAAAAAAGAAAAGAAAGAAAGAAAGAAAGAAAGAAAGAAAGAAAGAAAGAAAGAAAGAAAGAAAGAAAGAAAGAAAGAAAGAAAGAAAGAAAGAAAGAAAGAAGAAAGAAAGAAAGAAAGAAAGAAAAGAAAAGAAAGAAAGAAAGAAAGAAAGAAAGAAAGAAAAGAAAGAAAGAAAAGAAAGAAAGAAAGAAAGAAAGAAAGAAAGAAAGAAAGAAAGAAAGAAAGAAAGAAAGAAAGAAAGAAAGAAAGAAAGAAAGAAAGAAAGAAAGAAAGAAAGAAAGAAATAGAAAAAGAAAAAAAAGATCCTAAATTGTGTGGCTCAGCTAGAGAGCAACTGCTGTGCATCCAGACCCTCCACCAAACATATCCACACCCACCAACACTCACACAGTACGCCACACACCCCCAGGACACACACCTCTCCCAATTCTACTTATACCCCCAACGCTCATACTCGAGACAGAGAGATGATTGCCAGCTTAACTGTCCAATCACTTGCGCCCACCTAGTCATTTTCTATGATCTCACACTGGAGGGCGCCTGTGCCGCGCCCAATCACATCTGGGGTGGGCGTATCCACTCCTCTGTCCAATGAGGGGACGACTCTCAGCATCCCGACGACTTCCTGTGCTTCTACTCCCTGGAGTAGGACCAAAGTCTCCCCACAAGTGCCGGCCCCCGCCGGAATGAACTGGGTGGATGGTGGTTGGCTTTGGAGGACAGCCGCGGAGCTGAGCGAGGCTGGAGATGGTGGGTGCGTGGGATCGGGCGGAAGGCCAGAGGCGCCGGAACCGTGACTGACGGGCTTTCTGGCCTGGGAGCAACCCTGGGTGGTTTGACTAGGGTCACCTCGGTGGGACCCTGTGGGGATTTCGACCCGCGGGAGATCCCGGGTTAGAAGCCGCTCTTTTCAGGAAAAGACCCAGTGAGCCCAGGTCAGGTTTGGATTCCCCCATTCACCGGGTCGGAGCCCCCCACCCCCTCATCTCTCCAAGTCAGATGCTCCGGGTCACCCTTTGTCCAGCCCCTCTTGCTGCAGAATGGGGAGGTTCTGATCTCCGCCTAGGGTCCCCGTGGGCACTTTCTTGACTCTGAGAGAGCTCCGGGACCCCTAAGTTCTTCCCCCTTCAAAGGAAGACTGAGGAAGGGAGCGCAGTGGGAGGTGGACGCCGCTTCCTGCCAGGCGAGGTGGGGGAGCTGGGCGCAGGCCCCTACCACGGAATATATTGTCATATGTAATACAGCACGCCGAGTCCGTGGTTTATCTCTCTGTGGGCCTCCTAGCGCTTCAGTGCCAGCATCCGAGAAAGGGGTACTGCTCGGGTCCCCTGGTGCTGCAGATCACCTTGCAGCAACCAAGCATGGGCCGGCATGGGACAATGTGTCATGATGGTTAGAGGCCACGTGGTGGAATCCCGTGTGTGTCTCCTGTGTCTCTCTGATTTGTTTTTTGCTTTTCGGGACATTTTTGGTTGTGTCGACAAATGGAAATATGTACTAAGTTGAACACATAGGTAAAAGAAGCAGAATTTCGTGCTCTAAATAAAAGACGGGGAGCGGAGTGATCGCCCTAGCGGGTAGGGCGCTTGCCTTGCACGCAGCCAGCCCATGCGGGCCCGGGTTGGATCCCCGGCATCCCATATGGTCCCCCGAGCTCCGCCAGGAGTTATTCCTGAGTGTAGAGCCAGGAGGAACCCCTGAATATGGCCGTGTGTGACCCAACAAGAAAAAAAAAAAAAAAAGATGGAAACTAAACAAAACTGTCTCTGGGACTTGGATAATTTCAGCAGAGTCACATGATTTTTTTTGTTTTCCTTTTTTGGGTCATACTCAGCAATGCTCAGGGGATACTCCCAGCTCTGCACTCAGGAATGACTCCCCGGCGGTGCTTGGGGGAACCATATGTGATGCCAGGGAATCAAACCCAGGTGGGCCGCTTGCAAGACAAAAAAGTCCTACCCGCTGATCTATTGCTCTGGCCCCCTGAGTCCCCTGATTTTTACATCACTCATTCTGAGTTTTGCCCAGTGTGATTACCTTTGTCACACAGTTCAGCCACTTCTGCTCCTGACACTACGCTCAAGGAAATAGGAACAAGTTAGAAATTTGAAAAATATACGGAAGCCAAATCATCAATAGCTTTGTCATTGTTTAATGGTGACAATACCATTTTTATATATTAAATGTATTAATATATTTAATCATTAAATCATCTATTTATATTATACACTCATATATTTATGTTTAATTAAATACATCTGATTTCTATTAATTAGATATAATTAGTATATCTTATGGAATATGTTAAAATTTAAAGACATTTTAATACATTGCTATAAGCATATATATTGCGCATAAGCATGCCTGTAGTTTTTGCCCCATATAACTAGATTGTGGGCTTCCAGCAGTTAATGATGGGAAAAAGTGCTTCTTCTTCTTCTTCTTCTTTTTTTTTTTGTTGTTGTTGTTGTCTTTTTTTTTGGATCACCCTAGGGGTGCTCAGCGATGCTCAGGGCTTTCTCTTTGCCACGCACTAGGGAATTCCTCCCTGGCAGTGCTCTAGGTGCCACATGCTATGCCAGGGATTGAATCCGGGTGGGTCTCATGCAAGGCAACTGCCCTCCCCGCTGTGCTATCACAGGAAATTTCTCAAGATGTAAATAAGGGTCTGAGCGATAGCACACCGGGTAGGGCATTTGCCTTTCATACATCCGACCAGTATCCCAAAAGTGCCCTGTGATCACCACCAGGGGTAATATCTGAGGGGAGAGCCAGGAGCAAATACTCAGCACTGCCAGATGTGACCCCAAAAAAGACCAAAAAACAAAGTTGATAAACTGAGGAAAATGATTTACAAATGCCATAAGTCTCATTTTGTCTTTATACGGAAACCAACGTGATTTCCGCTTTCGTGTTTTGTGCGCCACAAGTGTGATGCTTAGGAGTTACTCCTGACTCTACACTCAGGAATTACTCCTAGTTATACTCAACGGGACTATATGGGATGCGGGGGAGCAGACTGGGTCGGCGCTTCCAAGTCAAAGCGCCCCCCACTGTATTATCGCCTCCAGTCCCTGACACAGTTACTTGATCCATGGACAATAGATGGCTCTTGTATTCGGGCCGGAGTGATAGCCCAGCGGGTTGGGCGCTTTTCTTGCACGTGGCCGCCCATGCCGGCCTGGGTCTCGATCCCCGGCATCCCATATGGTCCCCCGAGCTCTGCCAGGAGTCATTCCTGAGTGCAGAGCCAGGAGAAACCCCTGAGCATCGCTGGTGTGACCCAAAACCAAAAAAAAAAAAAAAAATTGATTGCTCGGTATGATCTCACGTAGATGCTCTCATTCCTGTGCTCGCTCTGATTTGTTTTCAGGTGACATTTGTTATACTCTTGGACCACTCTTCTATATGTGCCAAAGATGTTCTACTTCTGTATTTGACACTTTTGTAGATTTTCACCAGAAATGATGAGAATATATGGTATTTTGGGACCCATCTGCTCCAGCCCATATGGTCCGTAGCACCCCTGAGCAAAGCTGGATATGGGCCAAAAAAACCAAAAAAAAAAAAAAGAACAAAAAAAATGCTAAATTTTGCACAGTAAATTTGGGCTCAGCTATAGAGCACCTGCTGTGCATCCAACTATAGGAGCAAACTTTGCTGTGCACACACACCCACAATTATGTCAC
>JAJIBD010001627.1:0-47125 GCA_021461705.1 Cryptotis parvus
TGTCTGATCCATTGAGAGAGAATGGGGCCTCTGGAACTAGTTCATTCTTTCATAAACATTGTTTTCTTTAGATTCAGCTGCAGACCTATCTTTCCACATTCTCGGTCGAAGTCAGCCATCATTTGTGCCGCTTACAATGTTTGGTGTCATTAGAACGATGTCATCAGCAAAGCGAGAGGTGTAGCGTTTGATCACTCAATCTTCACTCCCATTCCTTCCTATTCTAATTGTTGCATGATGTCTTCGAGGTGGCACTGAAGAGTTTTTGGGTACTGGTATCACCCTGCCGAACCTCCTCTTTTCTACATTAATGATCACTCTTTGTAGAATGGTGAGATCCCAGTGGTGAATCCGTGAATACAGCGCTCACGCAGGATTCACAGATGTATTGGGATTGAACACCCTGTTTGGCCAGGGCTTTATGACTGCTTCAGCCTCCCACAATCAAAGGCTTTGTAAATCAAATGAACGGTGAGCGAGTGGCATCTTGTACTCCCTGCAAGCCTCGGTGAGCTTAAGTTATTGTGTGGATATGGTCCATTGTGCTGAATCCTTTCCGGAAGCCTGCTTTGCTCGCATGGTTGTCCTTCATTTAGTGCTTCTGCTAATCTTGTTCAGGATGACTACGCAAAAACAGCTTGTAGATAACGGACAACAGACAGGATGGGGGCGTGAAGTTGCCGATGTCGTGAATTTCTCCCATTCTTGAACAGTGAGAACTGTCCTGCTGGATTTTCCATTGGAGGGCACCTTGCATCTCGGGCTAAGGTAGCGTGTAAAGAGCCGAGCTAGTGTATTGATGAGAACTCGCCGCAGATTCTTGGTGTTCGGGTCTGACCTGTCAATGTGCCTAGCTGTCCCTTCTTTACCGATTTATATGCAGCAGGTTGGATTTCACATGGAATAAAGTTGGGAAATGTCGTATCCATCATGTGAAATTTGATTGTGGGCAGGTGGATGTGGCTACCAAAAGATTTGAGTAGAAGTCTGGATAATCTTCTCCCCATTGCCTTTTGAAAGATATGATAGATCCATCAGGGCATCGGAGGGCAGTCTCTTGGCGTCTTATGTTGGCGAAGGATAGGCTACAGGCGTAATGCTTTTTTCAGCTTTGCAGCTTCTTCCAGTATTTCTGCTCTTCTGTCTTTGGAGGTCTTCTTTTTATTGCTTCTCTTCACTGTTTAACTAGCAAAAGCTTGGACGTTAGCATTTGGGATTCCTGAGGTTGCTCTTTTGCGCCGTTGGCAAAATGAAGCCTCAAGAGTTTCAGTTGCTAGCGTCCTTTGTGTCTTTCTTCTCCTCAGATTCTTTCTTTAATCTTGGAGGTGCTGAACCAGTGGGTTGTATTCTTCCATCGATGTAACATCAATGATAGCATCTTCCCATGTTGCTGCAATGGTGCCCAGGAGCTTCCAAGTTGGTGGCCGTTTGGGAGTTTCTCTTTTGCAGCCTTTTCTCCCCATTGTGGGAAGTAGAATTTTGCGCACGAAGGAGAAGTGTGGTCTGATCCTGTTTTGAAATTGGGTATGACAGCAACATCAGTTAGACAAAACCGCTCGATTGAAGATGATGTGGTCGATTTCATTGTGGACGCTGTCCGCCAGGAGATTTCCATGTCCAACGTTTGGCTTCAGCTTTGCGAGAATGCGAAGTTCCCATGAATCATTCTTGTTGGACATGATGAAATCAGATGTCTCTCACCCTGTTCATTCCATTCTAGGCCGTGGGTCACGATGTGGAGTTCTTCAGCCCATCTTTTGATCCTATCTTGGCATTAAAATCACCGACTATGATCTTGTAGAAGGTGTGATTACTACTTTCAATGCACTATGGATTATATAAGGGAATGTACTTGTTTTTTAATTCTCACAAGACATTCTCTATCCATTTGTTCCTTCACCTGAAATCTAGTGATAGAAAGTATCTTACTTCTTCTGTTTGAATGCCATATTTTTAAAATAGGTTGTTTTAAAAACATCTGTGATGCTGGAAGTTGGGATGTCCTTTTACCGTTAAGAACTTCTCTGGAAAATTAGTTTTCCAAACTTTGACAAAACATTTGGAACATGCAAGGAAACAAAAGTCATTTTTATTGCTTTTCCATATGTTTGAGATTTATAAAATGCATATGAGGGGGCCTGAGGGATAGCACAGCAGGTAAAATGTTTGCCTTGCACGCTGGCCAACCTGGGATCGATCCTGGCATCCCATATGATCCCTAGCACCAATATGAGTAATTCCTGATGTAAGCACCAGGAGATAACTCCTTAATTGTTTGCTAGGGGTGACCTAAAGTCAAATAAATAAATAAATAATTAAAATAAAGAGTAATGCATATGAACAGCAACACAAAACCAATATAGTAACTTTGATACTGATTTTGATTCACTGTCCTCAGGCACTCTACTTAACTCCCATTGTGTGGATGTATTGCGCCATCCACTATAACAATAAAGGCACATGTATTAAAGTAAAAATATTTTAGTAATTCTAACAAAGTAGAATTTTGTCCTCACTAAATAAGAAAACTGTCAGTTGTAAAATTCTATACTATAGTTGCAAAAATCTTGATTTAAGTAATAGTTTGTCGCCCAAACAAATAGCAAAACCAACTACATAAGAGAAAAAACTTTTTTAATTACATTGAAATAATTTATTCCAAAATAGAAAAACTAATAGTAGTAAACGCCTTGCAATAAGGTTTAATATAGGGAACTGATTTCTCCTGAAGTTACAGTTGGTGTTAAAATCTTTCCAATATGTTTTGCTATATTTGCTTAGGGGATGTAATAAAAAAAACATACTTAGCTTACTTGTAAGATTTATTTATAGATTATAAAACAAATGAGTGAATGTATATAAAGCTGATGGTCTTTAGAAGATTTCCATAGTTTATAGTATTATCCCTTAATTGCGCCATTAAAATGTAAAAAAATAAATATGGGTAAAAAGTAAAACAATAAGTATTTGACATAAGTATAGAATTTGTGGGCTATTTTCTATCTCCTCTTAAGCTTTAACAACTTTGTTATTTTTGTTTTACCCAAAACAATGAGAAAAAAGTTCACTAAACTACAAGACTTCGTCAAAGGTTGAAGAGTATTTGATTCTTTTGAATTTCCATAAGGGGGCAAATATGCAACAATGAATGGTGAAAGTTGATAGAGATAAATCATAGAAATCAATCCTGAACTCTAAAGATCTTGGGAGCCTTATTTTAATGAAGAAATCGGATTTATTGCTACATTTTTTAATTTACTAGTAAAATTTGATTCAGGATATATTTTTATAATCCTGGTGGACATATTACACATAATGGATAACTCTCTTAGTGACTCAAACAAAAAAAAACTGGAGATCTCATTCAGTTTTGTATTATTTTACTTAGGCTAAGAAGCTTGAGTCTTGATACTATTTTTCTACAAATATCTTATATAATCAACAACATATTTCTGAGGGGGCACTGGTAAGCCTAGGGGTGGCCAGAACTAACCCAAGCTCTGTGCTCTGGAATCACTTTCCTGGTGGTAATTCAGCAACCATAAGGGCTACAGGGTTCAAACTTGGGTTGGCAAGGTGAGTACCCTCCCAGTGTACCCTACCCACCATTGGTCCAGCAATAACATTTCATATACTAGAACTATGTTTGCTATATTTGTGTAAGGCTGAAATAAACTATCAATAGTTGTTCAGAATTAGCAGAAACACTACCTGAGGTGAAAATATCTTTGTATCTTACTTTTTCTTTTTTTTTCTGCTCTAGTACTGGGATCTTACCTTAGGGAAAGCACTGGACAGGGAAAGTACTGACCGCTATATTCTCATCGTTACAGCTACTGATGGCAGGCCAGATGGGGTGAGTACTAAACAAAGCAATAAGTCTTAAAGATATTATGTAAAAGTGAGAGATTATAATCTCATTTTGCAAAATGTTTCTAGTCATGAATTCTTGAATTAATCTCCCTGTGTCTCCTAACCTAGATCCACTTATAATTACTTGGGAAATGCATATATGTATATGTATATATACATATATATATATAAAAAATTATAAAATATATAAATTAAAAATATATAAATTGAGAGAGAGATCCAAAATGTGGAGAAATTTGTACCTAGAAAATGTTATGAGGGGCCAGAGAAAGATACAGCAGGTAGAGGTGTTCCCCTTGCATATGACTCACCCGAGTTCCATCCCCAATGTTCTATATAGTTTCCCCAAGCACTGCCAGAAGTAATTTCTGTGTGCAGAGCCAGGAGTAACCTCCATCCCCGAGCACTGCCTGATGTGACCTCAAAAAAAAAAAACAATGAAAAGAAAAGTATATGAGCAATTCCAGAGTGTGGTCTGTAAAGTAAAGGGAAGAGGAATTGCATACACAAGCTAATTTAGAGGCAACTTAGGCAACATTAGAATGAAATATGCCTTCTGCAGTGCCTTTTATTAGATTTATAGGAAAAATTAAATACCTATTTGTCTAATAAGTAGTCCATTGTGTCATTGATTAATGTATACTCTAAAATGTGTTTTGGCAGTTTCATTATGCTGGAATCTATTTTATTTAATAATCTGTGTAAGCAAAAGGGAATTTGTAGATAAATGTCTCGAAGCACTTAGGAAACCATTTTGATTGATAGCTTAGGTTACTTGTAAGAGGCACTAAGAATCAAGGATAATATTTGATGAGTCAAAATGGTTTATGGGCCTATAATTCTACCGAAATAAGTTCTGTTTTTCTTTTCCCCACCTAAAATTCCATTTCAAAGGGTTGGAGAAATACTACAGTAGTTTATGAGCTAGTTTATATGAGACTCACCCTGATATGATCCTGGCATCAATAGCACCAACTCTGCCGGGAAGAGCACTGGAGACTTCAATTGACAAATTAGTAAACCATCTGCCACCGTTCTGATACCTCAATCACTGTGATATTTCAGTTGCTGCTAATTACAATTTTTATTTTATAATTTCTTTAGTCGCAGGGCAGTTTCTTTTAATTAAGGAAAATTACAGGCTTAAATCTGAAAATATTGGGGTGAAGTTCCTCAACAAAGCTTTAACAAACTGATCCCAAAAAGTATCTTGCATCATAATTAAATTGGGATTTATTTTGGGATACAAGGATGGTTCAGTATATGCAGATCAACTACAGCAATGCACTATATCAATAAAATAAAACATACAAACAATACTAACAAATAAATAGATGCAGACAAAGCTTTGACAAGATTCTATGTGCTTAATGATAAAGTTCTTAGTTTAAGAAAGGCTTGAGGGAACTTAATCCAAAATGGTAATAGCTATTTGTAGAAACCTCCAGCTGACATCTTACTCAGTGATTAAAAATCTGAGTCCTTCCATTTAGATCAGGCACAGGATGATATTTTTATTTTTCTTTAGTCCTTTAAGTAAGGCTTCCAAATCCTCACCACAGAATCAGGCAAGAAATTAAAAAGACAAGTGAATAGGAAGAAGTTAAACTATAACTTTGTGTAGATGGGATTTAGTACACAGAAGATCCTAAAGATTTCAATAAAAACTTGAAACACTAAAGCAATACAGCAAAAGTAACAGAATCATAATGATATATAAAAGTATGTGACATTTATGTTTAATCACAAAACTAGAGGATGAAGAAATAAAAAGGATAGGCTTTCTAAAATATATAGATTTTAAAATAGATTTTTATCTAAGTTTTGAATGTAAAGATATTTATAAACTGTACTGAGTAGTTCTTTGAAAATTCACAGTGTGTGCCTAGATTTTCCCCAGAATACATGAAAAATAAACTGTAAAAACTCCCAAGAATTCCATTCTACGTATGGATATATTTTACTGGTTAATGAATGTTGTCTATGCACAATTAAAGAAATTGGGGAAAACTTACTTTGTGTGTAAGGAAATTTAGTTTAGGTGTGGTGTGTAAATATTGTAACCCCCAAAGAAATGCATTATGTTTTTATTTAACAGGTAAATTGATCACAACAGCTGTGCTCAGGGCTCATCCTTACTTAGGGATCACCCTGGCAGTTCTGGGAGTTGGGGAAGATAGTATTTAAATGCAGTGCCAAAATCTAAATCAGCGTCTACTAGATGCAAGAAAAGCATATTACCATCTGTATTGTATTTCTAGACCAATTATCATTTTGTAAGTCCTTGTTATAAAAATAAAATAAATACATAATCAAATGAGAAGATAAGGGAATGTCACCTTAATCCAGAGTTTGTTTAATTTAATGTGGTTTTAATTATCTTCTTTCATTTAAGAGCCAGAATTTACAAATTTATTGATAGTTGAGTATTAGACATATTATGTTGTTATACCAGTCCCACTACCATTGTCAATTAATCAATTGAGTTTTTATGTGAGTGAATTTTTGGTCAAAATATCATGCACTGTTACTTATAGAAAGCATATGCTTTAGTGATCTCAATAGAAAGGATGAAGCATTTACTAAAAAGCTCTCTCCCCTCTTGGTAGCTTGGAAAGCCAACTTTTTGATTCCCTAACCCCTACGACTACTAAAAAATCTCTTTATATAGTCTTTATATAATGTTGTTAATATCAACTTGAAAGTTTTTTAGATTAGTAAAAGTTGAGCTTGCATTTTGGGGAGGTCTTCTTAGAGGTATGCTTGAGTCTCCCTGAAACTCTTGTTCCTTTAGTGCAGGCTGACAATTCATATCATGCTTGGATATGATAAAATGGGGGTATTATGGCTCTATTGTGGATCTGCCTCCAGATACAGATCTGTGGGTGCACAGGGAAAAACCAGAGCTATCCTTTGTACTACCAGGATGAACCTGATGTTTTGAGAATGTAATGTAAAGAACATGCTCCAATGCCTTAAGCTATCTTTTTCAAACCTGGTATTTGTATTAATAATAGCATCCTCCGATTTCTTCAGTACATACTCCTAACTCTGTGCTAAGGGATCAATTTTGACAGTTCTCAGAGCATCAGGTACTATGCTGAGGTTCAAAATGTTTTTGGCCAAGTAAAAGGCAAATGACTATATCCCCTGTACTAACTCTGCATATCTATTATTTTATTTTTAAAGTTAGTTAATTGTCTCATCTTGCCTTTTTCTTTCTACTTTTCACTTGCATTTTATTGACTATTTAACTTTGTTCTATAATGAACATTTTATTTGCTGAACCAGGGTGACTTGCTTCATTAATTTATCTCAGCCTTCTAGTTTCTATTCCACACTGTTTCAGAAGTGGTGGAACATGTTTTATACTTCCAATTTTGTTAGACAGTAGTTCAGGCTTGAGTCATCTGTGCAGATAGTTACCGATTCTGCAAAAACTACTGACCTACTTAAGAATCTCTGGTTTTTAGAGAACAGGACTTACCTATTATATAGAGAGTATTTTCTAATAGTATTTGATTATCTAAAAATAAATGACGATTTAATGTAACATATTTTATAATATTCTAGTCTTACTGTTAAACCAAAATAAAGGAAAAATAGAAACAACGTTTATGTTAAAAAATAGGGTACATGTGTATATACACAAAACCAGGTCATACTTAAAATGTAAGATAAAGGTAGAATAATTTCTCTAAAAGTAATGTTACAAGAAATACTTGACATTTTGAGGAAGACGCCTGTCCTTTATTATCATAACTTGTTTTTCCATGTTTTTTAAATGCTTAATTTTTGGGTAATATAAATTCAAGCCGCTCTCTTTAGTTTGTAAAGCTAAGGAATATGAATAAAATTAAAACTGTTCAGATACACAGATACCAGAATGGTCACTGGAATGAAAATAAGAAGATCTTCAAATTTAATCTTTGTATTACTTTTTAAAGACATCAACTGCTACAGTGAACATAGTGGTGACAGACGTCAATGACAATGCTCCAGTCTTTGATCCCTACCTGCCTAGAAATCTGTCTGTGGTGGAGGAAGAAGCAATGCCTTCGTAGGTCAAGTGAAGGTAAGTGAATTCTATATCACTATCTTTTAAAATAAATTTAAAAATTATTATTTAATTTTGCTTTTTAATAGTTAATAAATTAAATTATTTAATTTTGATGGGGACACTAAGGAGATGTTCAGTTTTACTCCCAAGTAGTGCTTAGGAAAGCAGGGACACTACCTGAGTTCTCAGAAAATGTTGCCAGTGGTTAGTGAAAGGTCCTGAGGACATGATGCTGCTCATTGTAGATGCTCAGTGACTCAGGGCCACGCCCAGTGATGCCCAGGTAAGTGGTATCCAAGGGACCAGGTGGTGCTTATAATTGAATCCTGTTTAACTATCTTCCTGCCTCTGCATTTTATTTTTAAAAGAATTCATCAATGAAAGTGTTAAAAGATCAGAATTATTCAAAGCAATGTGTCAGTTCATTTGAGTGAAGAACAAGTACAGTTATTCACTGTTGCATTGTAGTCTCTTGAAGACTTTTGCAGGGTGTATAGCTGGACAAAACTTGCTGATATTATTGGTTTCACTTTTTTTTTTTTGGTTACACCCGACTTTACTCAGGCATTACTCCTGACTCTGCATTCAGGGATAATTCCTGAAAGGCTTGGGAAATGATAAGGGTGCCTAGGGATGAAGCAGATTCGGGTGTATGTAAGACAAGTTCTCTGATTTGATTAACATATATTTAATGATATTGTATAAATTAATCTGGGCTCATGTGAGATAATTTTTATATCATATTTTATTTTTTCTGGTATTAAAAATAGTATTTTTGAGAATTATGCCATTGTATGCTAACTTGCAATCATATTAATCCAAATGCAAATATCTGAATATATTTGCATTAGATTGAGTGAACATTTTAGCATCTGCATCTGTTGTACATCTTATCTTTTGCAAATAGATTTTATCAATATATTTAGCTTTTATTTCTTAGCATATGCTCTGTTAGCTAATAGAAAAACTACCCTGTTTTTTAAAATTCTTTTTGATAAAAATTATATTTTATCTTCAATAAAAACAGCAATATCTCAGTTAGACCATTCTATTGAATATAATCAATGATCTAGGATTGTGAGGACAAATCTTATGGGAACACATATTTTTAAACCATTTAACTCAGATGAGCATCTATATGATCTATACCCAAATAAAGAATCCCTTCAGTGAATTGTGAATCATCTTATTGTTTCAAGTTTAGGTTTCAGAATTCTCTTTGTTCCCTGGTCTTACTTTGAATAGAATGTTTGCTGAAGCTTTGGGGTTAGCTCCCATCACATCTATATTTATCTTTCCTACTTACTAAGGGTCTGATTTTTCATTCCTGTCATTGTATGCAAAATAGGAGGGCTTATTTGCTTTCTTTTGCTTTCCTCAGAGCAATGATACTTACCAGTTCCATAGAGACTTACTGTTTAGTCCTAGAAACTGCGTTATTGCTGACATGTCTTTTGGGTAGATGCCATCTGACAAACAAGGCAATTATATGAAATAGTTCAACACTATATATATGGTGTCTAAGTTTTATTGTAAATTCCACAAACAGGAATCAAGAAAAGATATTATATTAGAAGCTCAAGAAAACGAGTAGGAAAGTAAGGAAGTGATGTAGAGAGAAGAATAAATTGAATAAAAGAATTGGTGCTGAGCCTGCTGTCATTAAAGAGTTTAATCCTAAGAGGCAAAATGTGGGAAGAGGTATAATATGCCTCAATATTATTTTCATAAAAGTAATATAAATGGAAAATATAAAAACTAAATCTGAAGAGTTTCTTGTACTGGGTACCATGGAGGGAAATACATTTTTAGCATTTCAGTCCCTAGAGAAAACAAGCATTAAGTCTTCTGTAATTCTCATACAAGAGCATTCATTTTTGCATTATCAATCCGCAAACACTAGCAGATGAAATTTGTGAGAGTCTGCATAAGTTTGTATGGCATGTGTGGGGCACTGGCATTGCATATTACTGTAAATGAATAAAGTGATAAGATATATGAAAGAACCACATGCAGAAAGCATTGAAAGGGGATTGAAGTTTAATTATGAAAGCTGAAGACGGTGAGTGAGAAATTAGAAAAGAATGGAAACTGTCTAGAGAAATGTCCCCAAATAAAAACCATAGGAAAATAGAGTAACATGACAAATTAAAATAACGTTGAATAACATATAACACATCATGAACATTATCCTATGTTATGGTGTTTTATTTGTCAAGGACTTTTAAAGTTATGATATTGTTAAGTTTTATTCTATTAAAATTATTCTGACTAAATTGTAATGGGAGATGCTCAATATGGATAGCTTTATTTGAAAGCAATTATAATGGCTCAGACATATAAGCTTATAGTAACATGATCGTTTAATCATAATGATAATTAAGTTATATTACAGCTGTCACTTTAGGGATACCATTTCAATGAAACGCTAAAGACTAGCCTTATTTCTAAACTATTCAGTAAAATAAGCAGTTGTCAAAGACATGAAAAGAAATTTTATTTACCATTTCTCATAATTGGTTTAGCATAGGAGAGAATATAAAGCACAAGTAATATCCAACTACTAATACAGAAGTAGGTATTAACCTGATGAATAATTTTTACTCAAATTCACTTGCCTTATTATTTTTGCCATTTATATTATTAATCACTTGACTTTGAAGGAAATGTAGCACTAAGGATATTAGTCTCCATAATTTACCTCAGCATTCAGAATTATATATCTTAGTGCTCATCATTTGATAAAACAATAATTGTCAGAGTTTTTAGACAAAAGTGTTTTCATATAAGCTAAAATGAGTTTGGAAGTGCAAAGAAAAGAGGAAAGTAGCCAAAGTAGCCACATCCAACAGATTTTGCATAGTTACATAGAAGCTGTAATGTTCATAGAATGGAATTAATGTGAATCATTATGGCCTCCTGTTGATAACTAATGATAATTATATAATACATTAATTTCACTAAATGATTCATGCTGTTTATAGAATTTACTTACCAAAACCTATTAAGAAATGCTTAATCCCAGATATATACGAAAAAATTTAGTTTCATTTTGACATTTTCATATAAATAATATTTGCATTTAAGCAGCAAAGGCAATTTTATTTATTTTCAACACAGTGCTGCATACAGATTATATTAATCAAAGAGTCTTTGAGAAATCGGCATACCTGGGCTGGCCTTTAAAACGACTGCTGCAGGGTGGGTCACTGATGAGCCAGGCTGTGATCAGCTTGTCTACTGGGTGGAGCTCTGAGGAGAGGGGAGTCTGGATGTGGAAATAGGTGGCCCTCATGGTGTGGGGTTCCTCTGGCTTCTTGCGAGGCTCTGCTGGGGTGGCGGACCAGAGCTAAAACCCACCATCCCTCCAGGACGATGATCACCTGGGCACAGGGAGAGCAAGTAGCAGCTCTGCCCCGTGTGTGTGAGTCTCTGGTTCGGCATACCTGGGCTGGCCTTGTAAAAGACTGCTGCAGGGTTTGTCACTGATTAGCCGAGCTGTGATCAGCTATTCTGCTGGGTGGAGCTCTGAGGAGAGGGAGTCCGCATGTGGAAAATACCGTGTCGTATTTGACATGCCAAATACCAGTAACAATTATGAGACGTCATTCCCATGACTTGATGGAATGGTTTGAGGTTCTTTATGTTCCTGGTATAGGCAGATGCTCTTGGACTATCTTGCATATGACAGGACATATTGAGATGTTACTGGTGCCTGCTCAAGCAAATTGATGATCTACTGGAAGACAGTGATACAGTGATACTTTAGAAATATTTAAAATTTATATACAGCAAAAATTTCTATTAAATAATCTCAGTATTTAATATGGAGCCTGTTTTATACAAGTATAATATACATCAAGTAAAGTTGAGAAAAATATCTATACTCACAAATAATTTAAAATAATTTTATTTTTATTTGGTTCATAAAATACATAAGTCTAAGATAAAGTCTCAGAAACTGTAAGAATAAACTTCATGACAAATATAACATATGACTACCAATAGTTTACTTAAAAGAATGAAAAAGTACAAAGGACAAGGTGATCTAGCCAGGATTTGCTCAGCATTTTTGAGAAATTAGTGAGATTCTAGATTGAAAGCAATAGCAGGGAGATGTCACACAGACAGGACATCAAGACAACTGAAAAGAAGAGATAATTTGAGAACACTGTTAGTTTATTTAGTGATGTTTTGAGAGATTGATTTAAAGTATATTGAACTCTGAAGGGGATGGTCAAGAAGGCCTGTGTAATGGTTGTTACTACAAATATACTGTCAATCTAATGTTTTGTTCAGTACTCCTTATAGTGTTTCATCACTGTATCACTGCATCACTGTCTTCCCGTTCATCATCGATTTGCTTGAGCGGGCACCAGCAACATCTTCATATGTCCTGTCTCATGCTAGTAGAGCCCAAGGGTATCTGCGTGCTCCAGGAACATAAAGAGCCTCAAACCATTCCATCAGGTCATGAGAATTAGGTATATAATTGTTACTGGTATTTGGCATATCAAATACGACACGTGTAGCTTGCCAGGCTCTCCGTGTGGGTGGCATACTATTGTAGTCACCGCTGATCTCCAGCATTTATTGATGAACCACACAGCTGCTTGCGACCGTGCGAGCCGAGTTGTGATAGGCCGGTCTGCTGGGTGGAGTTCTGACGAGAGGGAAGTCGGATGTGGAAAATGGAGGACCTCATGGAGCGGGGGGTCATCTAGCTTCTTGTGAGGCTCTGCTGGGGTGGCGGGCCAGGGCTAGAACCCGCCATCCCTAATGAGTGCCTCGTGAGCAGCTGGGCACAGGGAGAGCCGATAGCAGCTCTGCCGAATGTCTGTGAGTCTCTGGATCAGAAGATTGAGGGTTCAAGTCCCTTTGTGGTTGTTACTGTGTAATATCATATGCTAGCTGATATAAATATTTTCTCTCATGCTACCACAATCATCATGGGACTAGATAGATCTTACCAATATTTTTTACCTGGCTACGATGGATCTCTAAGTATAATATAGTTATAATTAGATCAGAGAAATGCTGTTTGCCTCCTGGCAAGCAAGCAAATATGGCTAATAAGTCTAAAGCCTAATATACAAAACAACTATGAAGTAAAGATGAGAATCTTGTGAAGGCTTGGAGAAATATATACCTGGCTGTAGAATGTTCATTGGTACAGATGCATTCCTTTTTATTCTGAGGTATAGTTCATCTCAGATGCCCCTCCCCATCTGCCTATGGCCTGCTGAAAACAAAGGGCTTGCAGCCTTGGCTAGGGAAATATTAACATTTTAATGGGACTAGGTGAGGTCCTGGGAGAAGTTACCTGAGGGGATTGACCCTAACTGTTTTCCATTGATGTGGGCTGGTCAGGGCTGAAAAGTTATAAAGCTGTGACCTGCTTTCTTCTCTGTTTTTCTCTCTTCCTCTTTCCCCTCTGCCTTTGCTCTCCTCTCCTTCTCTTCCCTGTTGGGCCTTAGCATGTGGAAGCAGTCATCTTGGCCTAGGTTTCTAAACCTACATGTGGCGGGGTCCAGCTAGGAACCTAAAGTCTGGGATTTTCCTATTGTTGAATTGTATACCAGAACAAGTGTGAGTAAAGCCTTTTGAAACTTTGCTAGATTCTCGTATCTCTGTCCATCCACAGTTGCTGTTCCCCTGGAGCAGAAGGGGATCCCTATACCTTGCTCCTGGTTTTGTCAGGGAACCCAGCAATCTCTGACAGAGACTACGTTGTGACTCAGTGTTAGATCACATGCTTTGCATATATGCCTCCTGGATTTGATCCTGACATTGTAAAAACAAAAATAAATAAGTACAAAACAGAAAGAGAACCAAGGCTGAGACATGGCTAAAGGACTGCAATGCATACTCTGTTTTGGATAACCCCAAGTTCAATCCTTAGTACCTTAGTCTGCAGAGTGTGACTGGGAGAAGGTTGCCCCCATTACCATGCCACAAAAAGGGGGACAGAATCCATTTGATTTTGAGAAAAAGAAATATTCCCACTTAAATTAATTTTTGATTAATTAATTTAATAAAAATAATTTAATTAAATTAATTAATTTAATTTGAACAAATAGAGAAGTATTTTGAGCATATTTGAGTATTTCATAGTTAATAATATTCTGTGGTCTGTCCTTATGGATGTCATAGCTAGATCACACATATTACAAGAGTTGATTTTTGAAATGGGCCTTATATAATGTTCTGTATCTGTTACTTAAAAAGTAATAAATTAATACTGAAAGTAAATAATATATAGAATGTAACAAATATATAAAAATAGGACTTAGATCATTAAAATATAAGCAAAATTATTGCAAAATTGACTACATTTAGAGAAATGGTTCAAAGAATCTATTGCCATGTAGTATTTTTTGTTGTGTTTGTTTTATTGGACAGTATCCACAGTGCCCAGAGGACCATATATGTCACTGAGATAAAACCTGGGATAACATGTGCAATGCCAGTGTCTTAACTTCTGTAAGTACTTTCTGGCTCCATGTCCTGCTAAACTTTAACATAGCAGCAAGAATTTCCGAAGAATCATTCCAGAAGCAGGAACTGTGCTACAAAGTGGAGTTGGATCATGCCACTCATTTATAATATATATAAGGAAGGAATTTATAAGACAAAAATAATTATAAATGGCCCATTGTATTATATAAATAATATATTTAGCACAAAATAATTTTCTCATTCCACAAGGTGTAGGGGTTTTATTTATTTTTACTTTTTATTGAATCATTTTGAGATAGACCATTGCAAAGCTGTTTATGATTGGGTTTCAGTCATATATCTTACACCCATTGCTCCAGCAATTTAGATTTCGCAGAACCAGTGTCCTGTTTCCCTCTGAGAGCTTTTCTTTTTTGTTCTTCTTGTTCTTCTTATTCTTGTTCTTGTTCTTGTTCTTGTTCTTCTTGTTCTTGTTCTTTTTCTTCTCCTTGTTCTTTTTCTTCTTCTTGTTCTTCTTGTTCTTGTTCTTGTTCTTCTTCTTCTTCTTCTTCTTTCTTCTTCTACTTCTTCTTCTTGTTTTTCTTGTTGTTGTTATTCTTCTTCTTTCATCTTCATCTTTGTCTCCCTTCTCCTCCTCCATCCGTTCTCCTTCTCTTCATTCTCCTCCTCCTCCTCCTCCTTATCCCTTTCCTCCTACTTCTCCTCTCTCCTCTCTCCCCTCTCTCTGTTTCTCTTTCTCTCCCATTGCATATTGTGGTTCACAATACAGTTACTTAAAGTTTATCATGTATATTACTTTACCTACTTCTAACACTCAATTCTAGTCCAGTATGACCATATCCATCTATTATAATCTATTGGTCCCTTCTCTATCCTAACTACCCTCTGTATTCCTGAAGTAGATTTTTTTTTTTTGCTTTTTTGGGTCACATCGGGCAATGCTCAGGGGTTTCTCCTGGCTCTGAATTCAGGAATTAGTTCTGGCGGTGCTCGTGGGACCATTTGGGATGCCAGGGATGGATCCTGGGCCAGCATGGGCTGGCTGCATGCAAGGCAAACACCCTAGCCACTGGACTATCACTCCGGCCCCTGAAGTAGATTTCTTTAAAAGTTTGATTTAAATCCTTAAAGAACAGCTTTGTAAATCTCTATTTCATAGTGTTATATTAAAATAATAAAATAAATAAATAAACGAAATTAAATAAATACATGGTAGCATTTCCCCCTTTATGTGGGAGGGATCAGTTTTGGAATTACAGTCAGTAATAGGGATTATACCTCATTCTGGCTCAAGAGATCACACCTGGCAGTGCTCAGGGTAACAAATGAGAACCTTTAGTAGTACTGTGGTCAGCTGCTTCATACAAGGCAAGGGCTGAAGACTCTGTCCTACCATTCCTTCCCTAATAGACACTTTTTCAAATAAGAGAGGGAGCTTTTATTTAGGCCTCATTACATATATTTTAGTTAGTAAAAGAGTCCACAACAGCTGCATTTCGTATATATTTAACTTTAAGTTGTCTTAATAACAGAGGATTTCAACTGTATTTCTAATTATGTTTTATTTTGGCACATTAAAATTTTGTTTAAGAAACATATCTCTAAAATGACACATTTTAATAGATACTTCATCTGTATCCCTAAGTCTTGGTATGAGATACTAGACGGAAACTTTCGTTGTTCTTAATCAGTCCTAGATTGACTAAAATTCCAGTGATCTTGGTCTTAGGTCCCTTAGCACATTGCTTAATGCATTGAAATTTACTTCTTACAGATTGCACAACAGCAGATTATAGGACCACTTCCTTGAAGTCACTTAGTCTTGAGATAAAAAAGAATCTCAAGGATATGTGTTCAGCATTTTATCTTTTGAGTACATTTGTTATAACATGAATTCTATCAGAGTTCACCAGACAAAAACAGTAGGTTTATTATTTAATAAGTAAGTATTTCAAACTCTTTACAATGGTCTTGATTTTATTTTATTTTGCTTTTTGGGTTACATCCGGCAATGCTCAGGGGTTTCTCCTGGCTCTGCACTCAGTAATTACTCCTGGCGGTGCTGGGTGGACCATATGGGATGCCGGGGATTGAACTCAGGCCAGCAAGGACTGGCCTTGTGCAAGGCAAACGCCCTACCCGCTGGGCTATCACTCCAGCCCCCTTTACCATGGTATTTATGCATGTTCTTTAATACATCTTTATCATGGTAAGACTCACCCAATGCATCTTCTATCTATATTCTATAATAAATTATATATAAACAAATACATTGCACATCTTGCTCCCCTAAAATATTTAGAAGATCACTAGATTACTAGACATCCTGTTGTTCATCGATTTCCTCGAGCAGGCACCAGTAACATTTCCATCTGACCCTATCATGTGCCAGTGTAGCCCAATGGCATCTGCTTGCTTCAGGAATAAGAGCCTCAAACTGTTCATTCAGGGTCTTGAAGAAGTATGACCATCTTGTAGATGGGCGGCTATGTAATATTCTGACATCCTGTGGGATCCAGTCAGTAACAGCTCTAGTCCAGCGGTTATCTCCAAATTGCATTACATGTGCAGCCCATCTGATTTTCGATGCCTTGGCAAATGAGACAGCTTCCCTTACTCTGGAACAGTAATGGAGGTGGGAACTCCAGATTCCTTCTCTCAATTGAGTGAGGCGTGATATTCCAAGCATAGCTCTTTCAATTCCTCTTTGGGAGGCCCAAATAGCATTCTCATCCTGCTATTGCAGAGCTTAGGTGTCTGAGGCATATGTTAATGCAGGGAGAATGGTGGAGTCCAAGAGATGTGCCTGGAGCCGGAGGATTTTGGTCCTTTTTAGCTATTTCTTTGGTGTTTTTTAAGGCATTCCATGCTGCTCTTTTCCTGGGAAGCTCAGGTTTTAGGTCATTCTTCATGTTGACTTCTCAACCTAGGTACACATAACTGCTGCATTCAGAGATGTGTGTTTCATTGAGAGTGAATGGGGCCTCTGGAACTAGGTCATTTTTCAAGAACATAATTTTCTTTAGATTCAGCTGTAGACCTATCTTTCCACATTCTCGGTCAAAGTCAGCCAGCATTTGTGCCGCTTGGCTAATGTTTGGTGTTATTAGAACAATGTTATCAGCGAAGCGGAGGTGGTGTAGTTGCCGACCACCTATCTTCACTCCCATTCCTTCCCATTCTAATTGTCGCATGATATTCTTGAGAGTGGCACTGAAGAGGTTCGGTGAAATGGTACAACCTGCCAAACCCATCTCTTGACATCAATGATCACTTCTTTGTAGAATGGTGAGATCCTGGTGGTTAATTCACAATAGAGCTCACGAAGAATCTTGACGTATTAGGTTTGAACACCCTGTTTGACTAGGGCTTTTATAACTGCTTTGGTCTCCACAGAATCAAAGGTTTTCTTTAAATCAATGAATGTGAGACAGAGCGGCATCTGGAACTCCCTACAAACCTCAATGAACTTGGTTACCGTGTGGATATGGTCGATTGTGCTGAATCCTTTTTTGGAAGCCAGCTTCCTCGCATGGTTCTCCTTCATCTAATGTTCTGCCAATCCTGTTCAGGATGACTCAAGTGAACACTTTGTAGATAACGGACAACAGGCAAATAGGGTGATAGTTGCCAATGTCGTGAATATCTCCCTTCTTGAACAGTAGAATTGTCCTGCTGGTTTTCCATTGGGAAGGCACCTTGCATTCAGACAGATAGCGTGTGAAGAGCCGAGCCAGTGTATTGATGAGTACTGATGGCAGATTCTACAAGTGTTCAAGTTGACTTTTTCTGGGCCTGGTGCTGTTCTGTTCTTTACCAACGTAATGGCATGTCGGATTTCAGAAGGGAAAATGTTGGTAATGACATATCTATCCTGCAGAATTTGGAACGTGGGCAGGTGGACGTGACTATCAAAAGATCTGAGTATAAATCGTGGATAATCTCCAATGCCTTTCTGGAAGATGTGATAGATCTATCAAGACGTTGGCGGGCAGTCATCTTGGTCTTATAATTGGTGTAGGACAGGCTGGCATTGCCAAAACTTTTCCCGGCTTCTGCTGCATCTTCCAGTATTTCTGCTCTTCTCTCTTTGAGGTCCTCTTTATCGCTTCTCTTCACTGCTTTGCAAGCTTGGATGCTAGCATTTGGTCGCCTGAGGCTCGTGCCTTGCCATGTTGGCAAATAAGTTTGAGAGTTTTTGAATACAGGTGTCCGCTTATGGCTTTCTCTCTCTGCTTTCTTCGCACAATCATAGAGGTGCTGAATCATTCGGTTGTATTCTTCATTGATGTTGTCCATGATAGTATCTTCCCATGTTGCCACAATGGTGCCATAGAGTTCCCAGTTGGTGGTCATTCTGGAGTTCTCTTCTTAAACTTTGCAGCCTTTTCTCCCCTTTGCGTGAAGTAGAATTTTGCATGAAGGAGATGGTGATCTGATCATGTGTGGAATTTTGGGACGACAGTGACATCGGTCAGGCAAAACCTTCGATTGAAGATGATGTGGTCAATTTCATTGTGGAATCGTCCACCAGGATATTCCCATGTCCAACATTTCGATTCAGCATTCTAGAACTGTGAATTCCCATGAATGGTCTTGGTGGACATGTTGAACTCAGATAGTCTCTCACCCTGCTCATCCCATTCTAGGCCATGGGTCCCGATGTGTAGTTCTTCAGCTGATCTTCTCTGGCCTATCTTAGCATTAAAATCACAGACTATGATCTTGTAGAAGGTGTGATCTTTCAATAAAACTCCTCTAGTTCCATGTAGAATTTCTCAATTTCATCTTTCTTGTATGTGGATGTTGGTGAGCAGACCAAACATCTGGTATTTTTAGAAAATATTTATAAATTAATGAATAAATGAAAACACGCACATTGGAATTAGACTACCTGAGTTCAAGTCTGATATATCAAAATTGTTTGCATAAAAATGAATAAATTTTGATACTTTGGGTCTTTATTTATATGTAAATGTGGTACAAAATTAGCCATGTTTAATGATTAGAAGGTTCAGTATTCATATGTAATATATGTACATGCTTGGTATAATATGTACTTATTTTTAATAACTATCATCACTTTATTAAAGTACTGGCATATAAAATGTTACTATCCAGGACTTGAGAGTACAGTATGGAATAAGCCCTTGCATGTAATCAAACTGGCTTTAATCCCTGATATTAAACATGATTCCCTATGTTTAAAACTAGACACTAGATAACTAGAAGCGTGATCCATGAACACAACTAGTAGTGTGAGCCATGAGTATCAGCCAAGACTAAACCCTGATAACATCCAGGTACAGCCCTCAAATCACCCAAAAATGCTACATATAACTACCCATAGTATTATATAACTTTATAATTTTAGAGTGCTATAAACTAAACTTGAATAACTATATATCTCCTACTTATGAGATAAATTATACTTTTACATATGCCCAAATAAATTTTTTATTTTTGAATAACCATACTTTTTATAAATACAATTTTATTGATTTCCCATTGGTTTGTAATATGTGGAGAGTAGCTTTACATCTCTATATAGGTAGATGCTTCTACTCAAGTCTATCAATATAGTGGTGTCGTCACACTACCAAAATTACCAAATACCTGTCTCGATATTTTTACTTTATCCCCTTTTTGAAAACTTCCATATACAAACTACCATCTTTTCCACTAGATCTAAAAGCTATAGTGTGCTTAGGCATGTTTCCTTTGTTACATTATGCTATGTTTATTTATACCCTGCATATGAGGGAGATAATTCTTTTTGTTCCTCTTCATCTGACTAACTTTACTCAGCATGATAAATTCAAGATCCGTCCATGCAGCAATGTTTTATCCAGTCATTTTTTAATTTTTTATTAAATATTTTATTATACAACCATGAGATATACAATTACAATGTTGTTCATGTTTAGAGGTTTCGGTCACATAGTGTTCCAGCACCCCACCATCCACCAGTGCCCATTTCCCACCACCAATGTCCCTATTTCCCTCTCCCCCCCCATAGCCTGCCCACATGCTGTTTTAGATTTTGGTTTCTGTGACCAGTGCTGTAGTTAACATAGAAGTATAAATTAAGTATAAATGTCTTTTCTGAATTGATGCTCTTTGCTGTGTGATGTAGATCCCAAGGTTTATATGAAAGCTTGATTCCTATATTTTTTCAAAGTGTTCATAATGTTTTCCAAAAAGGATGAACCAGTAGACATATCTACCAGCAGTGAATGAGGGCCCCTTCTCCCTTCATCTAAGGTAGCACTGGTTGATTTTTTCTCTTTGCAATGCATGTCATTCTCACTGGTGTGAGGTAATTTCTCATTATTTTGATTTTCATTTTCCTGATGATAATTATTGTAGAGCATTTTTGCATAACCTTTGACCATCTATATGTCTTCTTTGATGTTTAGTTTCATTCCCCCCATTTTTTTCCTCTTTTTTATCCCTCCCTTATTTTATATTCTACTTCTAAAATTCTACCAGCTCCTTATATATATATATCTTGGGTATTAGCTGTTTCCAATTATTTGTAGACTGTCAGTTTTCAGCTTATTTGGCTTACTGTATTTGGGTCTGGTGAAGGCACCAGTTACTAGTATGGCCAATGACCTCTCCCCATGACCAATGGATCCAGGAACCAGTTCACAGGCTCTCTAAGTTTTTCCTTTAATATTTCTTCTTACTCCACCTTAACCAAAGAACCTCTCTTTCTCTGCCAGCAGTTTCTCTAGCAGGCAGGTTCATTAGGAATCTCCTAGCAAAATGTCCAGCAGGTCCTCACTTTCTTTTCTCTCTCTCTTCTAGCAAACACTATCCATCTCTTTATACTCTCCAACAGTGTATCTCAAAGTCTCTCCAAATACTCCCGAAAGGCTCTCTCTGGGAAAGTTCAGACTTTCTCCTCCTCTCAATCTCTCAGGCCAGGCTCAGAATCCTGGCCTCAATTGACTAACAGTTTCCTAACTGCTTGTTAAGATACTGGCCTTTTTTTTAACCTTTAAGGGATGTTATCCAACAAGACAAATACCCTCTCTGTGTCTTTGGAATGTCATTTCATTATTTTCCTTATTTCTTTTTGAGATGCAGCTCTTTGGTTTGACATAGTCTGATTTGTTTCTTTTCTTCCATTTGCTTCATCAATTGAGCCGAGTCATTGAAGATACCTGATGCTTGTCTCAGGGTGTTTATGTTTTCCTCAAAGTAATTTGTGGAATCTGATCTGATAAAAAATTCTTTAATCCATTTTTATTTTAATTGTGTGCCTATGTTAGGTAGGGAGCTGTCCTCATTCTTCGCACATGACAAAGCAGTTATTGCAATACCCCCTTGCTGAGGAGGTTTTCCATGCCCCACTTCATGTTTTCCATTCCTCTGTCAAAGAGTATCATCCATGTGCCTAGATTTGTGTCACTGAACTTAGTTCTATTGATTAGCTTAAGAGTATTTCCTTATTCCAGAACCATACTGTTTTGATGATAAATTTTTATACATTTTAGGTTTATAGTTTTAGTTTATAACAAATTGAAATTGTGGAGAGAACTCCCATCTTTTTACCTAGAATTTCTTTTGTTCTCCAGAGGTGCCAGTTTATTATTTTGTATGAATTTCAGATAGCTTGATCCATGCCTTTAAAAAAATGTAAGGGTGATTTTATAGGGACTAATCTGAATCTGTACAGTCATTGTCAAGATTGTCATTTTGACAATGTTGTTCCTTCCCATTCATGAATACAGGATGTGTTACTATTTCCTTATATATTTTTTAAATTAATTTTTGTAATTTTTCACAATTTTCTCTGTATATCTTTTACCTCTTTGTTAAGTTGATCTGGAGGTACTTAATTTCCTAAGGCAAAACTGTCAATGGATTTTTTTAAAATTCCCTTTAATCTATTTCATTATTTGTATATAAAAATTGATTGCCAAACATTGATTTTGTAGCCTGTGACTTTACTTTAAGTCAATTATTTCTAGGATGTTCTTTACAGAGTTTTTAGTATTTTTTAAGTATAGTATCATGTCATTTTCAAATAATGAGAACTTGACTTCATTCCCAGTAGGAATGCTTATCATGTTTCATTCTTGAATAGTTGCTTTGGCAAGTATTTCAAGTACTATATTGAATACTATTGGTGAGATAGAAAACTTGTATTGTGATTAGTTATAGAGGGAATTATTTAAGGGAATGATTTTTTACCACTAAATACAATTTTTGCTGTGAACTTGTGGCAAATGAAGATAAGATACAGCACATCTATTTAAGTAAGACTCTCTTATCTATCAGACAATTCATGATTTCACAATGTATCATACAGGAGAAAAGATGTTTTTTTTTCACTTAAGCACATTTACTGCAGTTGTTGCTTAACATTTCACTATTGTGGATTATTTTGCACTAGGGTAGATGAAATGTCCAATCTTACTCATATCACCTTGAGGAGTATCTGAAGGTCAGGAATTCTACTAAGATTCCTCATATTTCAGAATAATTACAAGCATAAAAGCACATTGAGAAGTATTAGAGAAAGCATACTTAGAAACAGTATTGCCTGTTAGGTTTAAACAACTTTCTCAGAATTGCATAAAATATAAAATGAATAAATTCCAAGATAAACTACAATTAGTTCCTTATAGTCATATGTTGAAGTGACTTCTTTTAGCTCTAAATAACAAAAATAGATCCCTAAGTCAACAAAATGTTCTCTAGTTCTAAAACAAAATAGGCTGACTGTTTTTATTTAACCTGTAAAGCAAATGTGTTTCCATTTAAGATATGCATGCTAAATCTTACCTGTGATAAAGTGGGAGTGTTACAGTTTTAATCCCTTAAAGCTGTTTTTAAAGCATTAGTAAGCTGAAGTGCTTAGATGGATAGTTATGGTGTCATTCCAACAATAAATTGATGGTTTCTTCAACTATATAATTTTATATTATACTAGGCAACATATATCTGAGCCTCAGTAGTCTGTGTGATTAATGTAGTTAGTTTCTTTCTAGTTCTAAAAATGAAACAAAGGTGGTGAATTTTATGGTACTTTATTTATTTTTGGAAGCTCAGCATGACATTCAACAGTGCCTGAAACTATAATACTTCTTTTTTAAGTAGGCCACAAGTGGGAGATTTTACTGCATCTCTTTCTGTATAATGCAAACACTATACACAGTTGAGTAAAGAAAAAAGTCCATACAATTTGGAAAATTTGTAATGCTTATTTTACTTTTTGCTACCTGAAAATATTTGTACCGAAGATTTTTCTAAGGAGTGTGGATTTTTCTGTGTGTGAATTTTTTTAAAACTTGGTTAGAAAGGCCTTGAGACAAAATCTAATTTACATGAATAATAGCATTTAAAATAGGTTCCTCATGTAACTCAGTCACTAACCAGAAACTGATGCTAGACAAGTCACTTAACTTTGTGTTTTACCTCATCTGGTTGTTGTGAAGCTCTGGATTGGCAGCATGAAGCCCTTTGGAAGCAGGCTCTGATTTCTGATGCATTATAGTCAGCCTTATTAATATCATGAAGGAACCAGCAGCGGGCCAGAGATGGTTGAGTAGATTTGCATCTCTGTAGGATAGAGTAAATTAAAACGAATTATATTGTTTGCGAAATATTTAAGTGGGAAACAAAGGGAAGAAGGGAACCAGATGTTGCTAAAACTAAACAAAAAGGTGTGTGTGTGTGTGTGTGTTGATTTCTGAGATTAGAAAAGGTGATCTAATAAAATCACCTTAACTAAATTCTTAGAAGCCAGAGCTTTCAACCATCTACCCATCCACCTATTCACCCATACAGATACCCTACCCTCCCATCTAACAACTCCCATATCCACTTGTCTATACATGCATCTATATGGACATATAGGCATATGCTCACTCATTCCCACATATCCACATCTACCCATAAACCTGTCTACCCACCCACCCACCTACCTATTTATCGACTCCCCACTATCTACCTGTTTATCCACCAGAAATTGAAGCAACATGTGTATGTAGGCATCATGTACAACTTAGCATCAGTGACAAGAGAGAATGAGAGAGAATGTAGAAGGCTGAGATTTTGGTTTGGAAAACCAGAAGTGTCTTCTCTACCTTTATTCTAGGCTCTTGGTGGTTTAATGAAATGGCACTGAGTTTCGCATCCTATTGCACGAGATGAGAGGCTCGTACAAGAGTATCCCACCCACATGGCAGAGCCTGGCAAGCTACCTGTGTCGTATTTGATATGCCAAAAACCAGAAACAATTATAGACCTTATTCCCATGAAGGAATGGTTTGAGGCTATTCATGTTCCTGGAGCGAGCAGTTGCCCTTGGGCTACACTAGCATGTGACAGGATGTATGGAGATGTTACTGGTGCCCGCTCGAGCAAATCGATGAACAACAGGAAGACAAGTGATACAAGGGAAGTGATCATTCAGATATTCATATAGTAGCTCACAAACTGATTAGAAAATGTTACACATCTATAATATTTGCTTAGAATTTGCCCATTTAGCTAATAATAGGCTTTGTATTGACTGTTATAATATGCACCATACATGTGTACTTATTAGTTGCTTGATAAAATTCATTGTCATATAATAATACCAGATAAATAATGAATACTCACTCACTATATGCTCAGTAATGGCTAATCCTCTTTATTGCTAAATGACATCTTTACTACCCATTTGCAGTAAATTATAATAATCTTCATGGACAAAATTTGGAGCATATTTAAGGTTTCCTCATTTTCACCAAGATTGATAATTGTACTTCATAATTTGTTCTAAAATATTCTCCAATCATAACTAGGTTCTCATTATATCTCACCCACACTACTGTGATTGCTTCACCAGACTCTAGTCTGTAACTCTCACAATTATCCATAGCCTAATTGCTGAAAATGTGTCTATAACAAACATAATTCAACTATATAAGATATTTCTTAGTAATACAAAAGAAGCACTACTACTGCTTTATAATTTAATTAACATTTGTATAAAATTCTTGTAATGACTTTATATATCCTTAGAATTCAGCTGTCTCCATTTGCTTCTGTACTTGCTATCTGCCTTAAATCTTATTTCTTTATTTCTTTTACAGATAAAGTTTCCTTGATAATTCTAATCAGACAAAATCTGATTTTGTCCTTAAATACATTTAATGATAGCTTTTATGAATTATCCTATGTACTAGATTACATGGACTCATGATTCTACATCCTATTAATAAATGTTTTATAGTGCCCATTATTAGTATATATTAAAGTTATCTGTTTAGCAGAAAATGTTATATCAAACTTAAAACTTAACAATTCTGGGGCTGGAGTCCAGTGAGTAGGGCATTTGCCTTGCATGCGGCCAGCCTGTGCTGGCCCAGGTTCGATCCCCGGCATCCCATATGGTCCCCTAAGCACTGCCAGGAGTAATTCCTGAGTGCAGAGCAGGAAAAACCCCTGAGCATTGCCGGGTATGACCCTACTCCCCCAAAAAACTAAAACTTAACAATTCTGACCAATATTAACTCTTAGGTGATAGTAGATTAAGTAAAATCTATTAGATTCAAATGTAACGAGTATTTTGTTTCTCTTAGGTTGTACCCAGCAATGCTCAGGGGTTCCTCCAGGTATTGCTTAGAGGACCATATGGGATGCCAGGGATCGAACCCAAGTCAACCATGTGCAAGGCAAACTCCCTACATGCTGTACTATCACTTGAGCCCCCAAAAGTGAAGAATGTTACACTGAGGATGTGTCAGCATTGTAAAAGCATAAGCCTCTATAGCAAATTTATCTTGCATACTTTATATACATGTTTATAAGTAAACATGTTATCTTTATAAATAGAGAAACTAATTTTATGTTGTATGTTTACCTTTAGAATCTTATAAAATAGCACACATAGAATAGACTTAAAAGCAGTGTTAAAGCAAAACTATTGTAAATGGTATAGGAGGAATATATTTCTCACCCACGAGAGGAAAGCAGTACTGAAACACATTCCCTGGAAATAGTTGGTTAGTTGAAGAGAAGCAAACATGCAAGTTATAAACTTGTTTGCTCACTCAGAATTTCATATTTCATGTATATATGTAGATATTTACATTCAACAAGTAGTAGCAGAGAGAGAACAGACAGAGAACAGACAAAGAACAGACATTTTTGTTGTAAAGCCAGGCGTTCTCCATCTAACCATGCCATTCATGCTATATTACTTATGAGATTCAATTTTATATAAATTTACTTCTGTTTTATAGGCTTATGAGTATTCATACTTTCACTTTAGATAAATTTGCAAATGTTGCAGTTCACTGGAATGGCTATACTGACTTTGCTTCCTAAGATTAGAAATTAACTTCTGTAATTTTTTTATAGGAAGGATTCTGTGTCTGAAATATTATAAGGTCATGTATTATCCCTTAGATATTAATTAAACTGCACTATATGGAAAGTAATATTTAATGTGAATTTAATAAATATTATTAAGTAATCACTGTCTTCCGTTCATCGTAGATTAGCTCGAGCGGGCACCAGTAACATCTCCATATGACCTGTCTCATGCAAGTAGAGCCCAACGGACCTGCTTGCTCCAGGAACATAAAGAGCCTCAAACCATTCCATCAGGTCATGGGAATGAGGTCTATAATTGTTACTGGTATCTGGCATATCTAATATGACATGGGTAGCTTGCCAGGCTCTGCCATGCGGGTAGCATACACTTGTAGTCATCTCAAAATCCAGCATTTATTGATGAACTGCGTGGCTGCAAGCGGCTGCGCCAGCTGGGCTGTGATAGGCTGGTCTGCTGGGTGGAGTTCTGATGAGGGGGGAAGACGGGATGTGGAAAATGGAGGTACTCATGGAGTGGGGGGGTCGTCTGGCTTGTTGTGAGGCTCTGCTGGGGTGGAGGGCCAGGGCTAGAACCTGCCATCCCTCCCAGGCACCTCATGAGCGGCTGGGCACAGTGAGAGCCAGTAGCAGCTCTGCCCCATGTCTGTCTCTGGATCAGCATACCTGGGCCAGATTAAAAAAGACTGCAGCAGGGTGGATCTCGATGAGCTGGGTTGTGATAGGCTGGTCTGCTGGGTGGAGTTCTGACGAGGGGGAAGTCCGGATGTAGAAGATGGAGGTCCTCATGGAGTGTGGGGTCGTCTCACTTCCCTTCCTTTGTTTACTTATTAAGTAAACATACATTTAAATACAACAAGATATGTTTCATTGAAAAATAATTTTTTTGATTCTACTTTTTCATTATTGCCACTCACAGTTTTTTCTTATTTTAATTTAATTTCAGTTTTATTTTTATTAATTTGCCTTTCTGTGTATGTTGGTTTTTTGGCCACACTTTGCCATGCTCAGGGTCTATGCCTGGTTAATTGCTCAGGGTTCACTCTTAGTGGGCTTGAGGGCCCTTGCTGCATATAAGAAAAGTACCTTAACTGGTGTGCTATCTCTCCAACTGTGCATTTTATTTTTAATGAAGTAATTTTTACATAATTAAAAGGAATTAAGTTGAAATTTGTAATTAATATATATTATACTTCTTTAAATCTAGCATTTCAAAATTTCATCCTTCCATTCTACTTTCTTTCTTTACTTTATTCTTTCTTTCTTTTCATCATCCAAGAAGCCATAACTTTATTAATGATATAAACAGTACAAATTTCAATCCAAACTGCAATTACTCTTCTGAAATACCCACAAAGGGTATCCATTTTCCCATATGGTTACATTGGTAATTCCATAATCACTTGCCACTTGTCTTCCCATTGTTCATCAATTTGCTCGACAGGGCACCAGTAACATCTCCATATGTCCCTGTGGCTTTTTAGTGTAGCCTAAGGACATCTGCTCACTCTAGGAACACAAAGAGCCTCAAGGAAAACAAAGAGCCTCAAAGGATTACTCAGTTATGGGAATGAGTCCATAAATGTTACTGTTTTTGGCATATCAAATACGACTTGGGCAGCTTGCCAGGCTCTGCTGTGCAGGTGGAATACTCTCTGTAGTAGGTAGGTTCTCAGTTCATGCCTTTACTGATGAACTGTTTGTGGTTCACGCAGCCCTGAGCAATGGGGAGAGATCAGTTTTTCTCTTGGGTGGAGCTCTGACAAGCTGTGGTGTCCAGATGTTGAGAATGGTGGCCTTCATGGTGCAAGGGGTTCCTCTAGCTTCTTTCCAGGCTACATTGGGATGGCGGGCCAGGGCTAGAACCTGCCTTTCCTCCTGGATATCTCATGATCAGCTGAGCACAGGGATAGCCGATAGCAGCTCTGCTCTGTGTATCTGTGTCTCTGGTTCAAGCATACCTGGTTTTGAAATAGGCTTCTCTGTAGGGTGCGCCTCTGGTGAGCAGGGATTGAGTTGAGCTTTTCTCTTGGGTGGAGCTCTGGTGAGCTGTGGACTCCACAGGTAAATCCATAATAGTATTTACAATATCCTAACAGCTGTTTTTCAAGAGATCCAACTGCTTTTGCTCTCCACACATTTGCTTGTGACACGACCAATTAATATCTTTAACTTCCACACCCATTTTCATCAACCTCTTCCTCTTTACTCTCCTCTTATATATAGTTGGAGTCTGTGTGTTATTCTTTAATATTTGAGACAACTTTATCTTTAACTTTGAATTTCTCAGAAACTGCCAGATGTGCTTTTTGAGAAAAAAATTATCTTCCCTAAATCTATGTAGGTATCTGAAGCTAGGCTCTTATAGACGTCTGGTTTCGTGAAGAAAAATGATATTCTTAGATTTTTGAATTATAACTCTAGTAACCCCTGTAACTGTGGAAAACCCAGTTTGACATAGACTTCTACACCGTCTTTACACATGGGTTCTGTTGTAGTTTACTGACTTCATTGTTCTCAGCTGCTACTGCCAGCTGGCCCTGCTGTGTGTTTGCCTGAGTGGAACCTTGTTACTTAAGTTTTGTACTGATTTATCACTGTCAGATCCTGTTGCAGATATGATGCTGTGGTAACTCCTGTTCTGTGTCTGGGATGGTTTTTGTGACTTCAGTGTACATTTTGTGAGAGGAATGTGGAACCAAGATTGGTGGCAGAAAGTAATTTCTCCCTCCCTCCCTCCCTCAGACCCTCCCTCCCTCTCTCTCCCTCCCTTTGTTCCTCCTTCTCTCCTTTCCTTTCTTCCTTCCTTCGTTCCTCCCTTCCTTCCTTCCTTCCTTCTTTCCTTCCTTCTTTACTTCCTTCGTTCCTTCCTTCCTTCCTTTCTTCCTTCCTTCCTTCATTTCTTCCTTGCTTATTTCCTTCCTTCCTTCTTCCTCCCTCCCTTCTTTCCTTTCTTTCTTCTTTCCTTCCCTCCCTTCTTCCTTTCTTCCATTTCCTTTTTCCTTCCTCTTTGAGTTTCAGTAGAACTGAAATAGGATGGAAATAAACTCAGTAAAGAGGTATGCTGAACATGGTAGAAAAAATACAACTAAATCCTCCAAGTTTACCCCCTATGAGTGAAATATTATATTGAATCATTTTTTTTCCTTTGGGACCAGAAGGATGGCATAAGGCTTAAGGCAAATGTATTGCATATGGCTAACCCTTGTTTGATACATGGTACTGTGGAGAGGCCCTCAAATATCCCTGTGGGATCTTGAAAATTGCCTAGGTGGCCCAGGTAATCCTTGGCGCCAAGGAGCCTGAGCAGCACAGTAATTATAGGCTTGCTTTGAGCCACATGCTAGGTGTGATGGCCAAACTGGAGTGGCCTCCAAGTTACCTTGACATTGCATGGGGGGAAAGTACCCTCTCAAAAGAGAAAACTCATTTCTCTAACTTTAGTTTTGGGTTTTCTGACAGTGGGAAATTTTGAGAATCTATTATAATAATCCTTAAGGTGTGTATTTTTACAACTCTGCTCTTAAATTCACTGTTAAAATCACTGAACTCTTTCATAGTAAATTTAAACTATTTCAAGATCATTTCACTTCTCAAGTCAGAAATTCAATCTATTATGCAACTTCAGTATTTTATGTAAAATGTTACACTAATTATATAAGGAACAAACCTTAATAAAGATGACCAGCAGTTGGCATATTAATAATCTAATTTGAGCCTAGCTGAGTGTAGAAACATGGTCAATTTCAATTTTTTTAAATATTTCTGCTATACTTTATTCTGAGGTGGGGTATTTTGGGGCCACATCCAGTGATACTCTGGGTTGACCCTTGGCACTGCACTTTTGGCAGTCCTCATGGGACCATATAACATTCTAGGGATCAAAGGTAAAACAAGCGCACTAGAGACTGCACTATAGCTCTATTTTTCTCCAACTTTTTTTAAATTTTATTGTACCATCCATGAGATATACAGTTACAAAGCTGTTCATGATTAGTTTTTTTTCGTACAGTATTCCAGCACCCATCCCTCTACCAGTGTACATTAGATAAATCTGCAACATTCTTATCTGTAAAATGTAGACTGTAGTGACTATCTATCTGGGTGTTTGTAAGAACTAAAAGAGAAAAATATGAAAAGTTTATATCATGTAGAATCTACACTCTAAAAGTGATATTAAATTTTATACACATATAATTTACACACATATATATGTTTGAAGTTGGGCTGGCCATGTGCTAGGCAAGTATCCCCCTTTCTAAATAGTTTAACATTAGGGAACTGATTGAGTGAAAAAAGATCTGAGTAGAAGTTTTAAGATAGGTGAAAGCAAAACAAAACACATCAGCTTCCTTAAGTTTAACATTTGAAGAGGTGGGGTGGTTTGATGGCTGATTCCTTTGCAGCTTTCCATTCCTGAGAATGATATATACATATATGTTTATGTATATATAGTATATACACATATATATGTTTATGTATATATAGTAACACATATCACATCTCTGTAAACAAATGTAAAAACAGGCTATTGCCAGTGTCAGAATCAACAATACATTTTTATAACTTTGAAACTATACTTTAATATTGTAGCTGATTATTTAACTTGAAAACAAATATTTAATGCATGCATTTATGCACATTATATATGTATGTGTTTATGCTAATCTATATTATGTCAAACAAGAATTTCGTAAACTAATTTAAAAGTAGTACAGGTGTAGGACTGGGTTGGAGAATAAGCAGCAGCATCTAAATCTCCTTCTAGACAGAGCATAATGCACACATTTCTAAGATGATATAGGCAACAAAACTTCAAGTGTCAACTGCTTAAGTTTATGGCTTAAGCTGTAAAGAACTGCCTTTTCAAAGGTCACAATCTTCTCAGAATATCCCGCATTTTGACTGATGCCCAAAAGTAAAGGCCTAGCTAATTAATTCTAATTTGAAATAATTCTAGCATAGAAGACTGCCCTTGGATCTGCAATTGTTTGATTTCTCTCTCTCAATCTAGTTTTGATTTTGTTCTCTGTTGTACATAAACATTGACCAAAAAAGGCATACTTCAGTGCATCTCTTGCAAATAAATAGTCTTATTTTCTTCCTGCTTTGCTGCTGGGGGAAAAAGATCTTACTACAGGAAATGTGGGAATATTTTTAAGAATTTGCTTTTTGTTGTTTTGTTGGTTCGGTGGTAGTGGGGATTGAAATTAGGACTCATGATATTAAAGCAAGTAATCCTATGCTCCATTCAGTAAAGTATTGCTGTTTGTTTTTTGTTTAAATTTTTCTTTCAAGTAATATGAGTCAAAGATGGTGTACTTCTAAAGAAAAAAATTCATTCTTCAAAATAAATAAATAAATGCAGGCAATATATTTCTGGCTTGTTTTCTCACCACTTAGTTTATGATATCACAGAAATATTAGTTCATTGGAATTCTGAAACTCAGAACTGGAAAGATAGACCCTATGGGAGTCATAATTTACAACGTAGAGATACAGAAAATACAGTCTCTTTTTCACTGTCTTATTTCTTCTATCTGAACATTTTTATAGATACTCCTCAGAGTCTACAGTCTTCTCTAATGGTTTTATGGCTACTCAGTATCATACTCATCCAAGTCTTCACAGACAGATCTCTGTCAAAATATTTCTGTCTTTATGAAAGTAACAAGAGTAATGTTTCCTCTGAGTAAACCAAATCAAAGTGATTTAACGTTGTCATGTTGAATGGTTGCTTCAGTCTCCATTTAGATTTGTAAGACGTTAAGTTTGAAAGAGTCAATAACTTTCTTTATTTTCTGCAATGATTCTTGGTAGACAGATTACAGTTTCAGTTTCTTAGAGTAATATATACTCTAACTCACAAATTTTTTCTGTTTTTAATCGTGTGCTCTGTTCTTTTACATCAGTAAATTATATTGACTAAACTGTTTATAATTATCAACATAATTATGTATAATATACATGATTATTCTCAAGGTAATTTTCTGCTTTGACTAATGTTAAATGATATTGATGTTGATAACACACTATTGGTAAAATAATGTGTATCCAAAAGAGTTTTACACTATTTAAAAAATTTCTCACCAGGACTGCTTTTACACTTAACCATGAACCATTATTTTATTTTTTGTTTTGTTTGGGGTCATATCCAACAGTACTCAGGATTTAGTCCAGGTTTGTGCTCAAGGATTTCTGCTGGCTGTGCTTAGTCGACCATAGATAGTTTAAGGAATCAAGTCAGTGTTTATAGCATACAAAGCAAACACATTAGCCCTTATGCTATTTCTACAATCCTGACCATGTAAAACTTTTCATTGTTCATATAATATTTGACTCACAAATCTGTAAAAATGCATATATACATATTTACAGTATATACAATATATACGTATTTATAGATTTGTTATTTTAAGGTGAGAAGCAGGATTTACAATTTTATTATAAACAAAAATTAAAGAGAACAGTACCTTAACCTGCATAGTAATCATGCTGATCAGTTCACAAGTTTTTGCCAAATCACTGTCACAGAGGAATATACTACACTTTCCAGTAATAAAGTGAAAAAGAAGTCAGCTAAAAAGGGAGATTTGTGGCAGATTTTGAACTCAATATTTCTGAGTCAACAGGAGATTTAGGTACAGTAAAATGAGCATCTTAGCCTTTTCCCTGTCTGAATATGAATGTGTTCTAAATGCATGGAAAAATAAAATAAAATTATGCTGTTGGGGGATGCCACTGGGATACCCAACAATACCAGGAAGCGAGTTCCCTTCTACCTCTGAAGCCGGCAGAGAATGGATGAAAACTCAAGTATCTGGTGCAGGTTTTAAAATGCTTTACTTATCACAGGTCCAGGCATACAAATTAGCAATAGGAAAAAACCCTGTGCTTAGGATTCCCAGCTAGAACCCCAGCCACGTGTAGGCCAAAATGGCGGCCACCATGTGTTAAAGCCCTGTAAAGAGGAGACAAAGACAAGACTCCCAAGAAGAGTGTGAGCCCCAAAAAAGAGCCCCAAAAGGAAAATGAGAGAGAGAGAGGAAGCAGGCTAGTTTTATCTCCCTGCAACTCAGACCTCCCACTTTTATGGGAAGCAGGCAGGGTCAAATGCCCTCAGGTAATTTCTCCCAGCACCTCACCTAGGCCCTTTTAGATGCTAATGTCTTGAGCCAAGATATGCCTGGAAATGCCTTTATAGGGTAGAGAAGGGTGTTTCTGAGATGCCTTTGTACCAAAGACTATACTATTATATATTAAATATTTCTCCCAGCCTTCACAAGATTCTCATCTTTACGGTAGTTTTGTATTTTAGTTGCCTTTGAATTATCAGAGAGCCATACTTGCTTGCTTGAAGGCAAACAGCAATTCTCTCTGATCTAATTCTTAGGGATCCAAATTGGCCAGGCAAATATACTGGTAAAATATAGCTAGTCCCACGATGATTGTTGCAGAATGAGAGAGTATTTATACCAACCAGTACATTATACATGGTGAGATAAACTGCCACATTTAAACTACTCCCCTATCTATGAAGTGACCTGCAGGAGGCAATCCAGGGCAGATGCAGAGGCTCTTAGGTGTCCTGCAACATTATGGGGCCAGGGAACTCATATAGGAGTAAAGGTACTTACCCTCCATTTGGCCAAACCTCTTCAACCCCTATTACCTGAGTGTTACTATGTATAGTTCTGGAGGTGCCCCTACCTCCCAGCACCACAAGTAGTGAGGATGCTGAGCATTCTGAAGATGATGTGGATAATCTCTGCACTAAAGAATCTAAAGCAGTTCCATATCGTCATGCCTCACATTAAACCACTAGCCTCACATTATACCACTGGTTGACAAGATGTACAGAGAAAGTCCCTAGAGAAAGACATTAGAGATCTCAGTGCAAAATAAAGGGGCAGAGAATTTTTTTTCATGTAGCTGAGTACCTTATATGCTGCAATAGGAATGTAATCTTTATTTAAAGTCAGAGGAAGGAATGAATATAAAACATGTTATTCTAAACCAAGTTTTATGGCGATATTCCAGTTATGAGAAAGTGAACATATCTAAAATTTAGTACTTAGGTTAAGGAATAATGGGTGAAATAATAAAATCAAGAGATCGGAATCTATACCTTATCCTATACAACATACTTCATCAAGGAAAGTTAATGTGATAAAATTGTGATAATATATGGATAAAGAAAAATTGGTCTTCGTTTACTGCTGGTGATTTGGATATATGTGCTTATATTTATTCAAATTGTCATTCATAATACTGGTGAATTAGTTGATAATTTTCTCTCATAGTAGCTATGTGTATGATAAAAGTATGTTTATTTCTTTAGTCTAAATTATGGTACTTGTAATCTAATATTTCCATATTCCCCAGAAAATACAATTAGGAGAATGTCAGAAGAGTCAACCTAGCTGCTGTATTTTTCTATTTTCTAGCTATTATTTTCTCATACTATTAATACATATTTGTGAATGAATATAATAAAGAAAAATAACTCTCTGGCCAATTGCTGTATAATCTGAAACATAGAGTTTTCTTCTTTCTTTCTTTCTTTTCTTTCTTTCTTTCTTTCTTTCTTTCTTTCTTTCTTTCTTTCTTTCTTTCTTTCTTTTCTTTCTTTCTTTTCTTTCTTTCCTTCCTTCCTTCCTTCCTTCCTTCCTTCCCTTCTTTCTTTCTTTCTTTCTTTCTTTCTTTCTTTCTTTCTTTCTTTCTTTCTTTCCCTCCCTCCCTCCCTCCCTCCTCTCCCTCCCTCCTTTCCTCCTTTCTTTCTTTCTTTCTTTCTTTCTTTCTTTCTTTCTTTCTTTTTCTTTCTTTCTTTCTTTCTTTCTTTTCTTTCTTTCTTTCTTTCTTTCTTTCTTTCTTTCTTTCTTTCTTTCTTTCTTTCTTTCCTTCCCTTCCTTCCTTCCTTCCTTCCTTTCCTTCCTTCCTTCCTTCCTTCCTTCCTTCCTTCCTTCCTTCCTTCCTTCTTTCTTTCTTTCTTTCTTTCTTTTCCTCCCTCCCTCCCTCCCTCCTCTCCCTCCCTCCTTCCCTCCTTTCTTTCTTTCTTTCTTTCTTTCTTTCTTTCTTTCTTTCTTTCTTTCTTTCTTTCTTTCTTTCTTTCTTTCTTTCTTTTCTTTCTTTCTTTTCTTTCTTTCTTTCTTTCTTTCTTTCTTTCTTTCTTTCTTTCTTTCTTTCTTTCTTTCTTTCTTTCTTTCTTTCTTTCTTTCTTTCTTTCTGTTGTAGAGCAGTAGTGGGTCAGGGAGCTGAGATCTATTGTTTAGGGACCCACCAGTCATTCTCCGCCAATAAAACATGTAGTTAAATGTACAGGTACAATAACATTGCTTGGGTCCTGCGATGAGGGAATTACCAGGATCAAACCTGAAGTGTTGGGGTTTACAGGGATACTTCTAATGAGTGTGATGCTCAGGGGATCATGCTGTGTCAGGAATTGAACCTGAGTTAGGTGCAAACTAGGTATATACCCCAACCACTGTATTCTCTCCTAGCCCTATTCTTGTTTATGTAGGGAAAACCATGAACATGCTTATAATTAATATACAGGAATAATAATCAGGTAATAATAGCTTTGAATTGATGTCAGTGAAGACATTAACAAAGAACTTAATAAGCAAATTAATATATTTTAATGAACATAGAGGAACTTATTCTTAAAGCTTTAAAAAGAAAAAATGCATTGTATAAGGTTGTCACTTTTCACTTTACTTCCCATTTTTCATCAATTTGCTCGAGTGGGCATCAGTAATATCTCCATAAGTCCTGTTGTGTGCTAGTGTAGTCCAAGAGCATCTGCTTACTCCAGGAACACAAAGTGCCTCAAACCATTACTTCAGGTCATGGGAATGAGGTCTATAATTGTTATCAGTTTTTGGCATATCAAATACAACACAGGTAGCTTGCCAATATCTGCCATGAGGAGCAGATGTGTGTGTATAAGGTTAAACACGTACATACATATTCAGTGTAAACATATTTGAAATACCTGAGCCAAGCAGCTTATCACATATTATGCAAACAATAGCAATTGCAAATTTCAAAATTTTAAGGACTATTTTTTAGCTATCACTAGAGTGTTAAAGAGTTAATACTGCGTTACAGTTTGGAAGACTAATTTGGGAAACGAGCTATTACAACAAATGTTGAAGCAAAAGTGCTTATATTAAAATATCCATTCCTAGGGACTGAAGATATAATGCAGGTGTTAAAGTGCCTGAGTTACATCTGTCCCAAATAACTCCAAATTCTAGCACACTTGATTGAACTATATCCCAGTTTGATTAGAATAACAATGAGGAACCATATAAAATAATGCCAAATTTCTTTGGCATTATTTATTATGAGAGCCTTCCTCAAAATTAATTAAGTGTTCATTAATTGTATTTTAGAAAGTTCAGAGACCATTTACATATTTCAACAGGTGCACATAGGCTCTAACATGGAAAATAATAATTGAGTTGGAAATAATTGAGGGCAAGCTACCATTTTAATTATAAGACATAGAAAAACATAGATTTATAAACTAACATTAAAATCATTCATGGTAATAAAGTTAGTTAGAAATTCAAGAGGGAACAAAAGAGGAAACTATATACAAATTTCTTAAGCATTACAGTAAAAGAACATGTTGCAATAGATTGCAATAGATTGAATTGAAAAACTATTGAATTTTATTCTGGAACAATGTACAGAATTTATTTTCAAGCTCAGCACAAAATGTTCTTAAAGATTTGTAGCTGAGTGGAAAAAACAATAAGCAATAAAATAAGAATATATTTAGGAAAAATTTATTATTATTTTTAAATTGTCAGTTACAAAAATGCATTATATCATCTGATGGAGCTATATTACATTCTCCTTCAATTATTACAAAGATGGAGAAGGAAAGTGCTTTAATAAAATACTGCAGGGACCAAACAAAGATATAGTTAAGCGGCTTGAGCACTTGCTCTGCATGTGAATGATTGGTTTCAATCACCAACCCCACATATGGCTCCAATGCCCTCCAGTAGAGATCCCTCAATTCAAAGCCAGAACAGAGAGTAAGCCCTGAGCATATTTGGATGTGACAAAGAGAGATGGAAAGTAGGAAGGAGGCAAAGGAGAAGAGGGAGAGAAGAAAAAAATATTGCAAATATAAAATGAAAATTTTATTTTATTTATTTGTTTTGTTGGAGGGCCTCTCAAATGGTGTTCCAGAATTCCAACAGATGACTCCCAAACAACAAGCTTCCCAACCAAAGATTCAGTGCAGGGGCCTGAGAATGCAGCTCTGTTCAGGTTCTAAACATGCATTGCTGTTCAGGTGCTGACTGCATCCATGGCTGCACCTTGAGACACTAGAGAGATGAATATGTGCCCTTGATTGTACCCTGTAAGGTGAATGCTAGGCATATGCCCAAAACACTGTACTAGCTCCTTTTCGTAAATTGGAAATTTAAAGTGATCATGTTATTAGAGTTTGGGACAGAATAATATCTCATTGCATAATGAAAACAGCTTCAGATGAAAACATGCAAAATATATTCATTGGTATCTACTACATGAAAATTTTTCATGATATAAGTTGAACAAATACCCTTCACTTCACTTGATAACTTGAATCCGTTATTCATTGATTTGCTCGAGCAGGCACCAGTAACATTTCTACTTGACCCTATCATGTGTCAGTGTAGCCCAATGGCATCTGGTTGCTTCAGGAATACGTAAGAGCCTCAAAATGTTCCTTCAGTGTCTTGAGGGAGAAGTCTGACCATTTTGTAAGTGGGCGGCCATGTGATCTTTTGACATCCGTTGGATCCAGTCAGTAACGGCTCTAGTCCAGCAGTCATCTCCAAATCACATTATATGTCCAGCCCATCTGATTTTCGATGCCTTGGCAAACGAAACAGAGTCCCTAATTCTGGAATAGCAATGGAGGTCAGAACTCAGAATTCCTTCTCATACTTGAGTGAGGCATGATATTCCAAGCATAGCTCTTTGATTCCTCTCTGGGAGACCCAAATAGCATTATCATCTTGCTTTCCGTAGGGCCCAGGTCTCTGAGGCATATGTTAATGCAGGGAGAACGGTGGAGTCAAAGATACGTGCCTGGAATTGGAGGTTCTTTGTCCTTTTTAGCTATTTCTTCGATGCCTTTGAAGGCATCCCATGCCGCTCTTCTTCCTCCTGTGCAGCTCCAGGTTTTAGGTCATTCATCATGTTGATTCTCAACCTAGGTACACATAACTGCTGCATTCAGAGATGTTTGTTCCATTGAGAGTGAATGGGGCCTCTGAAACTAGTTCATTTTTCATGAACATAGTTTTGTTGAGATTCAGCTGTAGACCATCTTTCCACATTCTCGGTCGAAGACAGCCAGCATTTGTGATGCTTCGCTAATGTTTCTTGTTTTTAGAACAATGTCATCAGTGAAGTGGAGATGGTTTAGTTGCCGACTGTCTATCTTCACTCCCATTCCTTCCCATTCTAATTGTCGCATGATGCCCTTGAGGGTGGTGCTGAAGAGTTTTGGTGAAATGGTATCACCCTGCCGAACCCCTCTTTTGACGTCAATGATCTCTTCCTTGTAGAATGGAGAGATCCTGGTGGTGAATCCTTAATACAGATCACGAAGGTTCTTGATGTATTGGGTTTGAACACCCTATTTGGCTAAGGCTTCAACAACCACTTCGGTCTCAACAGAATCAACGGCTTTTCTTTAAATCAATGAACATGAGACAGAGTGACATCTTGAACTCCCTACAAACCTCAATGAACGTGGTTATTGTGTCGATATGGTCGATTGTGCTGAATCCTTTTGGATGCCAGCTTGCTCGCATGGTTGTCCTTCATTTAGTGTTCTGCCCATCCTGTTTAGGATGACTTGAGTGAACATCTTGTAGATGACAGACAACAGGCAGATGGCGGCGAGAGTTGCCAATGTTGTGAATGTCTCCTTTCTTGAACAGTAGAACTGTCCTGCTGGTTTTCCATTGGGAAGGCACCTTTACGTTCAGACAGGTAGCATGTAAAGAGCCGGGCTAGTGTATTGATGAGTACTGACAGCAGATTTTTCAGGTGTTCTGGTCCTACTTTGTCTGGGCCTGGTGCTGTTCTCTTCTTTACTGACAAAATGGCATGTTGGATTGCTGAAGGGAAAATGTTGGGAATGACATATTCATCCTGTGGAAGTTGGTATGTGGGCAGGTGGATGTGGTTGTCAAAGAGATCTGAGTAGAAGTCATGGATAATCTTCTCCATTGCCTTTCTGGAACATGTGATCGATCCATCAGGACATCGCAGGGCAGTCACTTGGTCTTATAGTTTGTGAAGGACAGGTGGGCGTTGTGTGGATGCTTTACCTGGGTCTGCTGCATCTTCCAGTATTTCTGCTATTCTCTCTTTGAGGTCTTCCTTTTATCGCTTCTCTGCACTTAAGAAGTTTAAGTTTAATAATACAGGACTACAAAGTCTCTCTCTCTCTCTCTCTCTCTGTGTGTGTGTGTGTGTGTGTGTGTGTGTCTGCAAGAAATCATAGGCATGGAGTTTTTTTTTAACTTATTCAATTCCCTGTGAATCTGATGACTTCTGTGCTGAGAATAATCAGTTTGGCAAGTAGACAACTCCGGTAGAATGAAACATGTATGAGACATTGTGGTTAATATAATAGAATATGTTATATTAGAGCCTTACTAATGTTGTTCAGAAAATAAATAAATTAGACTAAAGATATCTGAGGAGTGAAAGAAGAGACGCGATAATATATAATTCCAATATATGACTGTTTTTATCACACAACATGATCTAATACAACAAAGAATTAAAAGCATAAATTGTCAAAAGTAACACAACCGGAAAAAATAGGAGTAATTTGAAAATTTTCAGCTGGGCCTGGGGTGATAGTACAGAGGGTAGGCATTTGCCCTCACACATATCTAACCCAGGTTCAATCCCCTGGATCCCATATGGTCCACCTGGCCACTGCCGGGAGTGATCCTGAGTACCAAGCCAGGAGTAACCCCCTTGACCATCACCAGTTGTTACCCCCCCAAAAACCAAAAAAAGAAAGGAAAATAAAGAGGTTTCTGGGATTATCTGATTTTCTTCTGGGGAGTTTTCTTCCAGGGATTCCATAGGGAATAGTTAAGAGATGGAAAAGATAATTGTATTGTTGAACTATATTAAAACATTAATGAATATGAAACACTATTTTTCTGTGAACAAAAGCCTGACAGCAACTCTTTTCCTGAAGCATCAAAATCCTATATTAGCGATAAGTTTCATGATATCTAAATTGTTCTGGGGAGCTAATATGGGACACCTCTGTTGAAGTTCAAGGTTTACTCCTGGCCCTACTCTAAAAAGAAAAGCACCTTCCTGGCAATCTCAGGCTACCATAGAACCCAGAACCCAGATACCTGGCAAGCCCAATGTACCACAGAATCCTCAGAACCCAGATTCTGGGGATTTGTTTCCATTGGCAAAATTTTAGGGTTTGTTTCCATTGATCATTTATTTTCCCTCACGATCTCGATCTTCCCGTTAATCATCTATTTGCTAGAGCGGGCACCAGTAACATCTCAATATGTTCTGTCACATGCTGTAGAGCCAAGGGCATCGGCTTGGTACAGGAACATATTATTTTCCCTTTACTTTATTTATTTTCCACTTTGTAGTAGGTATCATCTAGAATTTGTGTTCGACTCCCTTAGCTTTGTAGGACACCCACTAGTTACTTTTAAATTGGGGCAAAATACTAGTCGTGGTCAAAATTTCCTATATTCTCTGTGTAACTTCTTTTGCATAACAACTCCAATATTTCTGAGTTTAAGGTGATAAGGGAACAGTGTCACAAACTGATGTAAAGGAGTGGGGAAAAAAAAGAGAGCTGCGTTTCCTCTTACTTTCACAGGCATCTAATTAGGTGCAGGTTGTAGTTCACAGATTTCTAATAGCTACATTTTCCTTTTCCTCCAGTTGTTTTTGCATGTACTTCTGTTTTGTGAGAATAAGCAGAAATGATTTTATATTTGAACAATCAGCTATAAATTCAAAACAAATTTAATTTTGAATTAATTATCAAAAAAACTGTACAATTAATCTTACAAAATGCATCTCAGTGGAAGAGTTGAGATTAGACTGATCTTTGAGAATTTTTCCCTGTCTACTCCACCCAAACAAACATGGTTTTTGACCTTTATGAAATCAGAAGCCTCCAGTGGAGAATCCCTGTAGTAGTTCCTGTTTATAATGAATTATAAAATGGTTACATTCTATAGTCTGTAAACCATTTTAATAGGTAATGAGGAGAAAAGGAGTAACAAAGTGTGAAGAAAGGTGATTTTTTAAATGCTTTTCAGGTGTAATGCTATACAAAGCATTCAACAAACATTCAAATATGTTCCTTCCATAAAGGTCTGTGGGAAACTGTGATTTCTTTCTTAAGAAATAGCTTATCTGTTTTCATCTGTAATTTTAAAACTTTGATTTTATGTATTTTATTACTTTCATTTTAATAATCAAGTTTTACCAATATTTTTTCAATGTTTTGAAATATTCAAAATGTTTTCACACTCATTGTCTTGCTCATTGAGATCTATATTTGACCAAAGTCTAATAGCCAGCTTCCCTGTATTATGATTTTACAAATTAGTGGCTACAAATCAGACCCCATAGTAAGGTGTATATTACAAAAAGTGTTAACCATGGCAAGATGATTATAAAGTTGCAGCTATTACTTTTTATTGCTTTGATGTAGTGCAAAGGAAGTGGAGAGATGTGTGATTTTTCTTATTAACAATTTTAATTAATTTTTAATTGATTTCTAGGAAGATAAATGGTTTCATTATTGCATCACACCCTGAGTTTCTTGGTTAGTTATTAAATATCAACAAAAAAGTTTTTTGACAGTACCATTGATAATATAGCATTTTATGTTTGTTATCTTCTGTAGAATCTACATACTCATCTATAATAGTAAATAAGTCAAACTGCCACTCTTAACCAGTTAATGTCATGTGTATTAAAATACCTTATTTATAGTTCTTTATTAATTAGGATACAGAAAATAAATAATTTAACATTTATAACCATTCAAGTTTATTTTACTTTATTTTCTTAAATATTTTAAAGTATAGTCTGATAAAAAATAGCAATCTTTCAATCTATGAGCCTTAGAAAACAATATACTTACTTTTAATGAAGCTTACAATTAAAAAATTTTTGTTTTGGCATATCAGGTTAATGTGTGTATGTTCGCCTCTGTGTGTGTGTGTGTGTGTGTGTGTGTGTGTGTTTGTGTCTCTGCATGCGTGTTCTTTTTTTTTTTTTGTTTTGTTTTTTTTTTGCTTTTTTTGGTCACACAAGCAATGCTCGGAGGTTGCTCCTGGCTCTGCACTCAGGAATTACTCCTGGCGGTGCTTTTTATGCCATATGCCAGGGAATCGAACCCGGTGGTCTGCGTGCAAGGCAAATGCCCTACCCACTGGACTATTGCTCCGGCCCGTGTGCTCTTAATTTTGAAGCTACTACTTGTATTTTATATTTAAACAGAATGTCTACTAATGAGAATACCCCTATCTAGCATTTATTATGAGTTGACTTGTTCAATATACATTCAGATATTTTTCTTAATAAATCATTGTTATTAGTCACTTGATCACTTGATATCCCGTTATCAATTTGCTCAAGCGGGTGCCAGTAATGTTTCCATTTGACCTTATCACGTGCTAGTGTAGCCCAATGGCATCTTTTTTGTTTCGGGATATTAAGAGCCTCGGAACTGTTTGTTGTTTAGGGTCTTGATAAAGAAGTCTGACCATCTTGCAGGTGGGGGCCACGCGATCTTTTGACGCCCCGTGGGATCCAATTGGTAACGGCTCTAGTCCAACGGTCATCTCCAGATCCCATTATATGACCAGCCCATCTGATTTTTGATGTCCTGGCAGATGAGACAGCGTCCTAGATTTTAGAATAGCGATGGAGGTCAGAACACCGGATTTCTTCTCTCACTTGAGTGAGGCATGATATTCCAAGCATGGCTCTTTTGATTCCTCTTTGGGAGACCGAATGATATTCTCATCCTACTTTCATAGGGCCCAGGTATCTGAGGCATATGTTAATGCAGGGAGAATGGTGGATTATTGATTCCAGTAATTATTATTTGTATAAAGATTAATTTATATTTAAGTTATAAAACATGATTCTTTTCTAATAGAACTTATTTTAGAAAAGATGCAAACTAAAAGTTATAAATAAAAATATTTGTCAAGTGTAAAACTATTAGTTTAATCGAGAAATGTTATTTTTAAATGAATGAAATTTTGTTGGTAAATAAAGAATCCACAAAGCAAGTTTTGAAAAAAAAATGGTAAAAGGTCAGTGTTAAGTTGTAGAATAAAGTAAAGAACCAATTACATTCAAACAGATATTTTATAAAGGAGAGTGAATAATAAGAGTATGCCATAAGTGTTCATTAGAATTAAATTGTGACTATTGTTTTGATCATCTTTCAATAGTTTGATCAACGCCAAATAGAGGCTATATTTCTGTTACTTGGAATCTCCAAATTGAGGTGCTTATAATATTCCTACTAGGAAAAGAATTATTAACATTAGTAACATTTGAAAATTTCCAAAGAAATAACATTGTTAGAATTTTCTTTGATCATACCTTTTAAATTTTACTCATTTGAGCACAGGTATCCCTCTGGTTAACTCTCCCTCATGTTTTTTGTTTTTTATTTATTTTTTCTTTTTTTGGGTCACACCTGGCAATGCTCAGGGGGTTCCTCCAGGCTCTGCACTCAGGAATTACTCCTGATGGTGCTCGGGGGACCATATGGGATGCCGGGGATCGAACCCTGGCCGGCATGGGGTTAATTGCAAATGCCCTACCCGCTGGACCATCACTCCGGCCCCTTGATTTTAGAAAATAAGCGAATATCATAAGTGACATTACTATCATTCCAAAAGCATGTAGAAATTTTGTTTCTATTTTTCATCAAAATAATAAAACTCAATATTTAATTTATCTTGACTTGATCACTTGATCACTTGAAATCCTGTTATTCATCTATTTGCTTGAGTGGGCGCCAGTAATATTTCCATTTCACCCTATCACATGCCAGTGTAGCCCAATGGCATCTGGTTGTTTCAGGAATGTGAAGAGCCTAGAACTGTTTGTTCAGAGTCTTGACAAGGAAGTCTGACCATCTTGTAGGTGGGTGGCCACGGGGAAATTTCGATATCCCAAGGGATCCAGTCAGTAATGGCTCTGGTCCAGCAGTCATCTCCAATTTGCATTACATGTCCAGCCCATTTGATTTTTCGATGCCTTGGCAAACAAGACAGCATCCCTGATTTAGGAATAGCAGCGGAGGTCAGAACTCCAGATTCCTTCTCTCACTTGAGTGAGACATGCTATTCCAAGCATGGCTCTTCCGATTCCTCTTTAGGAGAACAGAACAGCATTCTTATCCTGCTTTTGTAGGGCCCAGGTTTCTGAGGTGTATGTTAATGCAGGGAGAATGGTGGAGTAGAAGAATTGTGCCCAGAGCCGAAGGTTCTTTGTTTTTAGCTATTTCTTCGATATATTTGAAGGCATTTCATGCCGCTCTTTTTCCTCCTGTGCAGCTCAGGTTTTAGGTCATTCATCATGTTGACTTAACAACCTAGGTACACATAGCTGCTGCTTTCAGAGATGTTTGTTCCATTGAGAGTGAATGGGGCCTCTGGAACTAGTTTATTTTTATGAACATAGTTTTTTGAGATTCAGCTGTAGACCTATCTTTCCACATTCTTGGTGATGTCAGCCAGCATAATAATTTATAATTATATAATTATTATCACTTGATCACTTGATCACTTGAATCCCGTTATTCATCAATTTGCTCAAGCGGGTGCCAGTCGCATTTCCATTGGACCCTATCCCGTTCAATGCAGCCCAATGTCATCTGGTTGATTCAGGAATATGAAGAGCCTTATAATTATTATAATTTATCTTATTCATTTTAATTTGAGACAAACTCAGTATTGTCTTTATAATTGTTTATTGTATTTTTTGTATTGCTTTGAGGGTCAAACCAAGCATTGCTCACACCCAAATTAGCTCTAGGGTCTTGCTAACTTTTAGCATATGCTAAGAACTGCTTCCTGCCTTAGAAATCTCCAGAGCAAATCACAATAGGAATGTAAGGTGGGCAGAATTAGAAAAAAACATTTGATTTATAACTTTATATGGCAGAACATTGTTACCATGGGTCTTGCCAGCTGCAGTGCAATTCTTTTTTCCTTATGGGTCCCCAATGGGGCACATGTGTAGCTTTCAAGAAATCACTTGGCGATGTTTGGATCTACCATCATGTAATTAATCCTGCTAGGTCAAAGAGACATGCCGGCCTGCCCCTGGGCAGTGAACATGAATCAGTAATTCCATAGACAAAGTAAGCAATATTCTGACAGACTGTGGACCTTAGTGGAGGTTTAGAGATTTTCTGGCAATGGCGATATAGGTAGATGGTCAGCTCTGGCATATTAGCATTTGTTAAGCTTGGGCCAAGAATTCACCTGAAGACTTAAATTTGTATATGATCTTTTGGGTCCATACAGAAAGGCAGGCCCTGAACTGTCCTTTGTCCCTTGCAGGTTTAGCCCACAATGGGTAGACTAGAAATCCCTGGCAAGCTTCTGGGAATAAAAAGAAGCAAAGAGGAAGAAAGGGCCGTTTTCTTCCCATTTGTGACTGATATCCAACTGGTGCACATGGTTTTGGGTCCAGATGTCTTCTTGGCTTAGGATTCTGACCCAAGCATGTGGAGTGGCTCTGGCTAGGAATTGGGATTTGGGTATTTTCCTGACCTTGGGTTGCTACTGCCAGAATTTCTTTGAGTAAAGCCTTTTGAATTTTGCTGGAATCCTCACTCTTCATCTGCCAGTCCTTTGAGGCAGAAGAGGATTCACTCCTGCTCCCTGATATTGTTGGGAAGATAGTGTTCTACCCATCACAGCTGCTTCTCAACAACTCAGAGCTAACTTATAGCTCTGTGCTTAGGAATAAGTCCTGTACTGGAAGACCTGGAGGACCAAATGCTAGCACCAGGGATCAAACCCATCAACTACATGCAAAGCAAATGCCTTACCCGCTGTACTATCTCCCTGGCCCTTCATATTCTTTTCTATCAAAACATTTTATATAGTGGCTCGTCATTGGCCCTTTTGTGTCTTTTCAATCATATTATCTCTATTTCTTATTATTTTTAAGCACTGCATCATGCAAAAAAGTAAAATTTTATATATTATATAAATATTTTTGATATGACATGGGCATAGTATCAAAAAGAATACCTTGACACCATTTGTAGTCATTCATGACAATTTAACAATCTATTCATAACTTTAAATA